>JANHFX010029424.1:51461-74600 GCA_027560015.1 Chloroceryle amazona | reverse complement strand
TCATAGTACTGACATCCCTCAAAACTTTATCATTCACAATGCCATCTGCTTTACACTGTAGTTTTATGTTCTTCTCTTGGTACAAGTTTGGCCTGGGATGTCCAACAACCTTGAGCTCTCCTGCATATTACATGCAGGAGGATTTAAATCTCCTTGGATTTTCAGGATGAGGGGTATTTCAAACACTTTTTGTCCTTTCTGGAGCATTTACAACATTTTTGGGCAGTATGATAGAAATACCTGGTTCACTGAGTGGTGCACAGGAGGGTTTGGGTTTGCTCTGTGCAGCTGACAAACTGTGGTGAAGATGCCATGGATCTGGCATGTTGAACTGAGTTGGCCCAGAACTGAACACAATATTCCAGATGTGGCCCCACCAGGGCAGAGGAGTGGGGGAGGAGAACCTCTCTCAACCTACTTACCACACCTCTTCTAATACACCCCAAGATGTTATTGGCTTTCTTGGCCATGAGGGTGCATTTGTTGGCTCGTGTTTATCCTGCTGTCCACCAGAACCCCTAGGACCCTTTCCCCTATGCTACTATCTAACAAGTCAGTCTCCAACCTATACTGGTACAGGAGGTTGTTCTTTCCCATACTAAAGACTCTATATTTGCCCTTGTGATATTTCATTAAATTTCTCCCTGCCCAGCTCTCCAGCCTGTCTAGGTCTCGGTGAATGTCAGCACAGCCTTCTGGTGTGTCAGCCACTCCTCCCAGTTTTGGATCATCAGCAAACTTGCTGACAGTGCACTCTCTTCCCTAATCCAGGTCATTGATGAGTATGTTGAACAGTACTGGCTTGAGTACTGACCCTTGAGGGACTCCACTAGCTACAGGTCTCCAGCTAGACTCTGCCCCATTGACCACAACTCACTGACTTCTTTCCTTCAACCAGTTCCCAATCTGCCTCGCTACCTGATCATCCAGCCCACCCTTTCTCAGTCTTTTCATAGCTCACACAGGTGAGATATTTATGTGAGCACCAGTGTATGATGAGGCTGGAGCTGCTGGCTGGCAGGTCCTGCAGCTCTGCTGAACACGCTGAATTCTGAGTAAGCTGGTATCTCCCTGTTCCTGTTTTCATTTGTCAGTTATAACTAGGAGCATGGGGGCTGGTGTCTTTCTCTTAGGATATACATCTGAATGACAAAAAAATTAGTTGTAGTCAAAGATAAATTGACCAACCAAAGGATTATTTACTGCAAAATTATCGACTTTGTCCATGAACAAATAGATCTGCTACCCTGTGAAAGCTGTCTCACATCAGGTGCTCGTGCAGGTCTTAGAAAAACTACTGAATGAGCTCAGTGGAATTTTCTGCTTCAAAGTACTCAAACTTTTCACAAAAATGGTCTACATCAGAGCAATTGTTTGGGCTGCAGATAGGAGGAAAACTTCTGAAACTGTCACTCTGTTTTAAAGCTCACAAAATACTGTTTCAATACCTTCAAAATTGAACTTCTGGATATTTTAATGTCCCTTAACTTAAAAAAAAAGCTAGACTTTAAACTATTTAAAGTATATTTAAAATTAAATGTTTTATTATTTAAATAAAAAATGTCCTTTCAGATCTACTATAACTAAATTTTTCCTAAATTTTTTGGGGAGGGAGGGGGTTAACAGAGTGTCCCTTAGGTCTAAGGGGCTGCCCTGACCCTAAGCTGGGACAAGGACCTTTGTTACAGATGATCAGGGAAATCAGAGACATAATCACGTTGCTCTTGTATTTTGTGTTTTAAAGAACTGACTTGGAGAGGATGTGGTAAAGCTAATGTCCAAGTGAGACTTGGAGAGCATACATCACAAGCAGGTCAAAAGCCTTGGGAGTTGCATGCAGGCATCCAAAAGCAGAATAAAAAACAAAGCTTTTGCCAGCTGAAGTGGGAAGTGGCATCCGTTAAATTTGCAAAGAGCTGTTGGGAGAAAGGCCAAATTCAACAGTGGGCGGGCAGTGGCTGGTGCCTGGGCTGTAAGCTAGGAACCACTGTTTGTTGTAGCACTTGGCATGGGTGGTTTCCTTCAGCCCGCACAGGAGAAGGGTGATGGTATGAAGTGTTTCTGCTCCAGGAGGCTTTGCAGGCAGGAATCCCACCCCAGCTAGTCTCCCCATGTGCAACAGCCCTCTGGGACTTCACTGCTGTGTGAAGCTAAAGGCCCTGAAAATCCTTAATCACCTCAAAGCATGCATCTAAAGCTGGTTTATTTCTCTTTGTGGTGTTCTCTGAGCCATACTTTCCCCTCGTAGCATGGGTATTAGAGGTAAACTTTACCTTGAGGTAACTGTAATGGTTATTGAGCTGTACACTGGGTGTCTTTGTACCCATTAATGGCACAATCAGTGCAACACAACCTTGCTGCCCTGCAGTTACAACTGATTAAGCAAGACAATGATGTTTTGACTGGCAAAGGGACCTTCTTGGGATTCAATTTAAAAAGTTATCAGTGAAAGGAGGAGGGATGGATCCCATAAGTGAGGGCACAGCTGGGTTCTTTCTGTCATCTGTTTGCATGATGTAATATGGCAGAAATGCAAAAATGAATGAATAGGCTGTGCCTGCTTCACAGCTGGGTGGGTAAGGGGAGGTTTTTCTACACATCTGGAATTCACTGACCTTCCTCTGGCAGCTGTTTTGGCCCTTGCTTCTGCCCAGCCTGTTGATGCTACTATGCTTTGTCCTCTGCTAAAAGCCCTGTAACTTGCAGAAGGAAAGTGGTTAACTGGGGTAGAAATCTCTTGAATGACTGGGGGAACTGCTCCATGGTGGAGGGCAAGATGGAGAGGCAACAGGGAGCAGGCAAGGCTGTCCTGGGCTTGCCTGGAGGGGGTGGGAAAGTGGCCAGAGTCTGAAGGAAGCAGAAAGGAGAAAAATTGGAGGAGGAGGGGCAAGGAACTCAAATGGCCCCACTCCCTGTTTTCACAGGTCTGTGGCAAATTAGGATTGTCCTGAAGAGCTAATGTGGAGTTGGAGCTCCAGGAAATCAATCCACAGGAGTTTGTGCATTGAACTGTTTGGAAGCATTAAACTGAGGAATTTCTGCATCTACACTTGTTTTCATTTGGGTGTATGTTCTCTGGGATCGATTTTCTTCAGATCTGAGCATCGAGGCACTGGTTTAACCACAGATTTTACAAGCAGGCATCAGTTGGGATTTTGCCTAATTTGACTTTGTTATTGAGTTGCACTGCCAGTAATCGGTGGGTTTGTGCCTGCGTTTTCATCAGCAGCCCTTGAAAGCACAAAGAGCTTTTATCTGTAAGGTTTCATTGTGTTTTCATGCAATTGCTGCTGGAAGGGGGTGGGGGGGGGGTGTACAAACTCAGCTATCACTGTGCAGTAGGGTTAGGTAGTGTGATATGGCTACAACAAAACATAGTGGTGTCTTGACAGGGGTGAAAAGTAATGTGTATAGAAACATAATGTGTCTGTAAATAAACGTGTGTATATATTTTCTTCCCAAATTGCTTTGCTGTCCTCTGGCAACAGAAGAAAGAGAACAGAGCCTTAAATAAAGGGAAAATCAGGTGGTCTTAAACTGCCCAGTTCTGGTAGAAAACATTTTTGGAGAGAGAGGAAAGTCATTAGATATACCAGAGGGCTATAGGAGAGGCTCCCTCATTACACCTGCTTGGTGAAGGTGCTTTCCCATCTTCCAGATAATCTCATTTAGGTGCAGCCACATCTGCTGCTCAGTGTAGCTCTTGGTGAGTGCTAAGCCCCTTTTATGACAGGAATAGCTATCTGTGCCTAAATCCCTAAAATGGGCATCGATATGGTCTCACTTCCCTTGTCTTCATCTCCCCCCAGGGCACTCTGTGGGCTCCTACCTTGCCCACTACTTGTCACTTAGCCTTGGTGGTGCTGGGATGGACTGTCCCGAATCACAGTGAGTCTGCTCCAAAACAGCTGGAAATGGAGCCACTGCATAGTTATAGAAATGAGTGACTTTGTTCTCTGTAGGTTTAGCACCTCTTTACCTTGAATCTGTGAAGAGCTTGACATGCAAGGGTCAAGCCAGAGTGAGATAAAGTACAATTCATTTCATTGTTATTTTGTATGCAGGGTCTGAGCTCAGGCACGTTGCGTTGCCAAAGGCTGATAACAAATAGATATGAAACACCTTTGAAATATTAACTTCTCCTCAAAAGCCTATTTCTTGAATACTTCTAAGCAACACAAAGCTTCATCCTAGTCAATCTACTCTCTTCTCTCTACTGTAATAAGCAAGAAACAGCATATGGCTGGAAAAGTTGCGACAAATATTTTCACATTCACACAGCCCAGGAGAGAAAGGATATTGCAAAGCTTCCAGAAATCCCAGTTTCAAAGTACAAGCAGACAGAAGAAAGTCTTAGGCAGGAGAGTGTTTCTCCCCCTCAGCTGTATGGCCCCATCTTTTTGCTATGGGCTGTAAGTGGCTGTGTAGGCTGTACCCATAAAGGGGAATAGTTTATTTTTGACCTGCATTGCAGGAGCAGCCAGAAGACCGGGTTTCTGTCAGTCCAGCCTCTGTTTAACACAGTACACGCTCCCTCTCCCCAGCTGCATTTCCTCTGTGCTCCTTTTCTCAGGTTTGCTGCTAAACTCCTTGTGTGGGTACACTGTGACCCATTTCAGTTCTAATGAACTAGGTTAGCTAAAGCAGTGTAAAAATGTAGGTCTCTTGCTATTTTGCTTCACTTTGAATGAAATCCATTGGATGCAGAAGGCCAGTCCCTTGGCTGATAGAAGTCAATGCACCTCCTTTGACTTTGGTGGAGGCTCATCTCTTTGTTCCAGTTGCAGGTCTTGCCTTGCATCCACTACATCCTGTGTGGTGTTTATTTTAATAGCCTGATAAACCTGTTATTCTCAAGGGGAAAGAGTGGCTGGTAGCTGTGTGTGTTTAGTGAAAATCTGCACCCATACGGATTCCATATGTATTTGCTTCACAGATGTAAACACCACGTTACCCAATTAAAGTAGTGTCCTTAATAATTTATCAGGCAATTAAAGCATTCATTGTCCTTTATCCCAGAGAGCTCCACCAGTGATATATAATCTGAACTGAAGTTAAAATGCTATAATAAATGAACAGTGATGCAATATATCAAACATAATGAGAACATTAAGGCAATGAAGGGTGGTTTTGTCAAAAATGGAGAATGTTACATAGTCAGTGGTGCTAACTTAATTTCTGGAAATACCACTGCTCTTGACGAGTGGGGCATGGAGGGGGGTTATATGGGGAAGAAATCTCAATAATACATTCCAGGGAAAATATACCCATTACAAAGTTAGAGATGGAAAACACCTGTCTCAGTTGTTATTAATAATCCTCTGAAGAATCTAATGAGAAAGGGAAATGAGCAAATGAAAGAGAGGGATTATAGCAGAAGCAGCAGTTCAGCTTAGCTCTGATTGCTTGTCATAGCACAATATTGCTTCGTACTTGTGTCATGAAAACTGCAAGAGCAGAAGGGTCACAAAAATGCAAATGTTTTTGTCACTAATTCTGCCTGGATGTTAAAAGAATACCCAAGAGGCTAGGAGCCCAATTCACAGAGTTGTAATCAGATTTGGACAGTTCCTTTCTCTCTTAAAAATCTCAGTCACTACTATAAAAATGCCAGAGCCTTGGTAGTACCAAATCTCCTGTCTATGCTGTTACCTCTGCTCCTGGGAGCTGCTTCTGGTAGTATTTTGTGGTGTGAATGTGTACCCAAAGATGTGTAGGTCATGTAAACATACAGCTGGGATGTATTGCACTGTAGATGGGGGCTTGAAGGTTTCATCTTCCCATTTTTAATAGTGTCTTGAGGTGTGTGTGTTTGGGGGGGTGTGTGTGTGTGTGTGTGAATTAAGGGCCACTATTACTGCTTTTGAAGAACTATTCTTGAGCCATTTGATTCTGGATACGAAAAAATTTCACATTCACACAGCTCAGGATAGAAAGGATATTGCAAAGCTACCAGAAATCACAGTTTCAAAGTACAACCAGACAGAAGAGAAAGTCTCAAGCAGTGAAGTCTCAGAGATATGGGATATGGGCATCTGAAAGATATGGAAATCTGGAGATGTGAAAATTATGGTCCCATAGTTCCTCTTTTCAAGCTCTAAGGCTCAAACATGTTGGCAAGTTATTTGCTGTAATGGAAAAAAAACAAATGAGACTTGTTCTCTGACCAGAGTTTGAGATGGGCTTCACAAATATTCACAGCTACTTTGACTGTGAGCATGGAAGCTTTTATGGTGACTCCCATTATCTGCCAGTTCAGGAAAGAACTACCCAGTTTAAGGCACTATTCCATGTTTGCTGGTGTATTTGACAGCCTTTGTAGACCTGTATGATAACCACAGTTCCCCTAAGTTATTAATACTGGAATCTTAGCACAGTGCCTTATACCCAGTGATGGTAACAGACCAAAAGGCATGTGCTGGGGTCCACTGCATGCAGCAAGGACAAGAAAGATGCGGGCCCTATTCCTCCCTCCCTCAGTTACTGACTTGCTTCCTAACCTTGGATGCTTTGCACTGTTACTATTTTTCCTTTGCCTATGTGTTCTCTTGTGAACTCTTTGGAGAAGGAACATGTGCTCGCTACAGGAGTGCATGGTGCTTCATGCTGTTACTATATGGTAACTCATAACAGTAGATGGGAGGCCTATTGGATAGCAAGCTTTCTATGAACTAATTTGGAGTGGATTATATGACTAGAACAGTGTAACTGAATGTAGGGCTCATCTTTTCCCCACCACTTGCAGTATACATTAACTCCATTTATTTATACTGCTCTGCTTTCTCCTTCATGTGATGCAAAAAAATAATCAGCCTCCTCTTAGAAACTCCCCGAAGACCTTTAGGGCTAGGATCTACTCTTTATTACATATCAGAAAGCTTTTATAGTTGTTGCTAGTCTTTGGAAGACGCTAATTCCAGATGTACATGCAGCTCTGCCATCCTAACCTGCACAGCAGCATTCATGTTGGTGCACTGTTCTACCTACCCTCCCTGGAGTAAGTGGATGCTTCTTGTCAATCCCTGGTCCTAGTTTAGAGAATAACCCCATCTATAGGGATAAAATATGGTCTGTCAGGTCACTTCAGAATCAATTTTTTTCCCTGGACAAAACTTAATACATATAAATAAAAGTATAAGCCAGAAAAGAAATAGCAAAATATGCTTCTAATGTCATACTTAATGCAAATAACTTTTTGTCAGTTGAGCTCAACCAGCTCTTAGTTCTTTGTTGTAGGTTAAAGCAGGCATTGCTCCGTCTTAACTTCAGAAAGGTACACTGAAAAAGCAGTACCACCATTTCTGACATTAGGAGCCCACATGTCCTTGCCTTTCCCTCTTGTCTTTGCACTTGTTTCCCTTCTTTTTGCAGATGAGCATTTGGATGTTGTTCATCCTGATGGGGAACTTAGAGCTGTTCTTTTCCTCCTCATCGTTCTGGTTGTTTGGCTAACATGTCTACTGTGTACTGAAGCTTCCCACTCCTGGATTCACTCTGCTTTTCTTTGCACCCTTCAGAAGGCAGAGCAGTAAGACCTTTTGTATAGTTATGAGATTTAAAAAACCAAATCAAAAAACCCCAACAAAACGAAACCAACCAAATTAACTTGATGTTTTAGGAGGTCTATTCTAGCCTCAGAAATTCAGTGATTCTGTGAAAAACAACAAGAAGAAAACAAGCACAAAGCACAAACTCCCAGGCTTTTTAGGATGGTCATAGCTATTTTTGCTTGACTTATGAAACTTAACTGAGAAAGGGCTTGTGTGATTTCCTGATGATCCACCTCACTACAGGGTTAGAAGGACTGATGAAGGTCCCTCTGCAGCTAAATACTGCCATTGTTTCCTTTGTATAACTGCTATTGCTTGGCATAAAACTTGTTAGACAGCCTGAACCAAAGCTAAAGGTCTCATATACTATCATCAGAAAATCAGGAAAAACTCAGCTCTAAATTTTCTGTGAAAATATTTGATTTGTGATAAAGTTCTGGGGGGTAGGAGGGAATAAAAACTACTGCCTTGTAGAAGCTACAAGAATTTCAGTAGCTTACAAGAGAAGTGTTCCTTTTGATGACTCTCTGAATTCCTCCTCATGTCATATAGTTTATGTTAATTAAATGCTGATGGAATCTGAATAAGCATATTGATGGAAGATGTTATTAATTCATCATCCAGTAGCTAGTGCGTGAAATAATACATTCCTAGGCTCTGATTTAGGACATTTAATTTTCAATACTATTAAGATGTCTCTTTCCTGCAGAAATAACTTTTTAATCTGCTGTCAAAAACCAACAAACCACACAAAACAAACAAACATCCCCAAGCAAACAAGAAAACCCAATACACACAAAGAAAACCCACAACAACGGAAAAGTCCAGTAAAAAATTCACTGGAGAGAGTCTGGTTGAACAGCTCTGAAGTATTTGGAGCTATAGGATATGCTGGTAACAATCCTCCAGAAAAACTGACATAAAACATTGATTTAAAAATAACATTCAAGTATGAAGAAGGAGAACCTCTAAACTCAGCAGCATGTGCTTTATTGCACCCTAAGACTACATTTTGGCAAGCGTAAGGTCATGGCAACCTTTCTGGAACTCCACTTTGTACCTAAATCCTCACCTCACTGGTAGAGAGCTGTGGCCAGGACTCAGCCTCCTCCATCCAGCTTGGTATGACCCGAGGCTGGCTGCAGACTTGGCCTTATCCCAAGGTGATGTTGGGACACTGGTGGTGTCCACTTGATGTAGATGGCATGGTACTATTCCAGCAGGCAGCTGGTGGCTTCAGGGGTCAGGGATGGTCTCTGCCTCTGCTGGTCCTCTCCTTCTGCCAATGTTTCCACTAGCACCAGTGCTTGGGAGTTTACCTTCCCTGATACTGACCTGTCACCAAAAGGAATTCAGCAGCTGAAAGCACAGAAAAGTGGCAACCTTGCCTCAGCTGTTGGGTCATCCCCTCTCTTGCACAATGACCTAATCATAAACAGGCCAGGTGAGTCTGTAGAGCACCCTGTGGTGCTGGCTGCTGGTGCTGGCTGACAGAGCACAACAAAGTAAAGGTGGTCTGGACACTTCAGCTCTCCACTAGAGATGAACTAGGAAGCAAACTCTACAAACAGGTAGAATGGGACACGCTGGAGTACAAAAGCCTTAGGAGCAGTGGTAATAAGCTAATACAAACCTGGAGGTTTGCCTTGACAAAGGGGGAACATTTCTATTGACTTCTGTGTGCTTTGGCTGAGGTCCCAGGTGACTAGGGTGCTCTTAAATGGTCCTGAGTAGCTGGAGGGAGGGAATAAAAGCATTTAAGCCAGTTTTCCACCATGTCATAATGGAGCTGGCTTCACAGGTGCTGGAGTTGGTTTAACAGATCATTTGTAAATGTTCAGTGAGCATTTTATAATCTCATTTGGGGAATCACCAGTGCCCAGAAACATAATCGCTTCCCTTATTCTGAGCTTTACTGTAAGAAGGGAAGCTGTTTGATCTCCAGAAGTTACTGTTATTTGCTAAAGCTTGGCCCTGTAACCTGCACCACCTGTTCTGCTTAGTGTCACCATGAGGAAGGAAAGGCACATGTGTGCTGAGGCTTCCTCAGCTAAAGGGAAGGGGAGTTCCCTGTCCACATTCAGGACTGAGGGGAGGCTGTGACGTATGATTTAGAGACACGATGGCAAAGGGCTGCTGCTTTTGTGGGACCATGTGAAAATGGGTTCTGATTTGTCTGGAAAGGTTTTCAGATGTTCACCCGAAGCTTTTATCTTTCTCCTATCTATAAAAGCAGCAGTGCTTCAGGAGGTGGGGAAGCATTGATGTTTACAAGTGTTATGTTAATGTATGAAGATGTTCATGCTTTCCCTGTAACTGCATTGAGCCCTGGGATGAGTTCAGAAATGTTGAAGAAACCTAATGATGAGCTTCTCTGAGACAATTACAAGTGTAATAGGGAATGTAATGAAGTAAGCCATGAAAATCAAGGTGAAATTTCCTAACGGACTGAAACTGAACTAACTGTGGGCATTGGTGAAGGAAGCTGTCTCATCTTCTAGTTCTAGGTGTGCAGCTTTTGCCACTTTCTTCACCCAATACCATCACATAGGTGGCAAGCTGAGTTGTCCTGAGAGCTGTGGGGTTAGTTTTCAGGTAGACCACTGAGCTAAAGTCAGTGGAAGATTTCTGGCTCTTGCTTAAGATGAAGTAAAATTGTAGCACTGCCAAACTGTGCTGCACAATTGAAAGTATAATGTGATAACTGGTAATACTGGAGGTTGGATACCATGGGCATATGTAACAGCTAGGATCTTTCTCGAAGGTGAGAAAATGTTGGCTTTGTAGTGCTCGTAAGTAACTGGAAGTATTTAATATTGGGTTTTAGCCTCCATGGACCTTTATATTGTACCATCAAGAGAGAAATTATGATCTGGGAAGAGGCTTATTTGAGCACTGCATGGAAAGGACAGTGGTATTCCAGATTGCAAACAGGCACTTTCCCCTTCTGCTCCCTGAGACTTAACAACCCCAGAGTCATTCTGCATTTATCTCATAACCATTCAGACTGGTGAATTCTTTCGTTTAAATGTAATTCCTGCAGCTTCTCAAATGGTAGTTGGAAACCTTTCCTTGTGATTCCAGCAGGCTGCTTAGAAAAAAGTGCTTTTAGCCTATTGTGCTTTACTAAGGAGACCGTGCCACTCAAGTAGGTATGAAAGGGGTTTGAAAACAGTTTGTGTGTTTGTATACAAGGAGAGGAGGCTGCTCGTTTTAATTCCCAGTTAAGGCTGTACTTGGGAAGGCTCTGACTATCCTAAAGATAAAAGTTGGTTATTTAGGTAACCTGCTTCTTGACTGATTTCTGATGATGATGGTGTCTGGCCAAGTAATCCAAGTTATCAGTCAATACATGGAGAACTCTATGTAAGAGGCACAAAGCTGGAAATTCTGAGGATTTGCTCTTTGCCCCCCAAATCAGTCAGATCTCTGGAAGATCAACTGGGAAAGGCCCTCACAGAAGACATGGCTAGGAGCTACCTGCATCTCATGCTGGTTTGTTACTCATGGATCCACACATCCCTATAGCCTGCAAACCTGTGTTTTCCCTCCCTAGCTATCAGTCTTGAGTGTCAAGGTGTCTTTGAGACAATAATGCCTGAGAATATTGCTTGCCAGGTCTGGTATTTGCTTTTGGCTTCTTCCCACCCCAAGGCTGGGCCATAGCTCAAGATCAGAAGCTGTTGGTCTGTGGAAAAAAGCATTAAGAACTTTTTAGCTTCTGCATCTCATGTCCTTTTTGTTTATGTATTGCTGGGAGTTTATGTACATCTACTTGCCTGGGGACTTGTCATTTTATTTGTAATCTGTTGTTTTAATTATTTTCTAAGAAGGTGCCCGAAGACTTTGGGATATTGGGACACAAATACATTATTAATTATTCGTTATTGCTAACTACTTGCTGTGATGTCACTGTCTGCATTAATGCGTCTGGGTGAATCCTTCTCTCCCATGGATAAGAGGGCAGCCACATCATTTGCCAACTATTCCTTGGTCAGGGGTAAAATTGCTGAAAGAGCTGGTGTGTGTGGTGGAGGGAATAGCTGCATTTACTCAATAACCCTTTGTCTGATTGTGAATATAAGATGACCTAAAAAATTATCAGATGGAACATCAGCTCCCTAATCAACATCTAGGGGTCATAACCTATTGCAGATTTACTGCAGAATTGTCGTAAGAGGGATTCACCAAGTGAGTAAAAGGGCTTTAATTGTCCTGGTGATCACTGACTTTTCTCACTTACAAAACATGTCTTCTCCTTCTGTAGCTTCACCTAGGTCAGTAACCTCTGCAATGTGGTGCACAGGTAGTTGCCTTCCCTGTGTTTTGTTTGAAATGCAGAAATAAGCACAGAAATGTTAAAAATAGCCCTGAGCTGAGATAGCATCCCCTTCCTTGGTGATTGCCTTGTGCACCAGGCTTCAGTTATATTTCATCTGAGATTGTTGAGACAGAAGCTATCCAGTACTAATCTCAGTGATGGTTTTCTCAGAGAGATACTTGGTCCCAATTCTTTAGGGGTTTTTACTCATTTCTTGTCCCTCTGTGATCTGATTTCTATGATTTCCTTGCGTCGATTGCTACAAAGGAGGGATCTGCAGCAAACCTCCTTGTGCCATCCTGCCTGGCTTCCACAGCAGGAGATGAATATTCTTGACCAAAATGCAGTGGCTTCAGCATACTTTCCTCCCTATCACTGCAGTTCTTTGCACCCCCTGGTACTAGGGAGTAACTGTGTGGTTTAAAACTCAGATAGAGGTCTGAGCTCTGGTCCTGGCAGGGGCTGTGATCATCTGCCACTCCCACTGTTGCTTGTGTGGCTGTGGGTCAAGCAGGTTTGTACCCAGTGCAGCTGCTGCTGGGGGACGTGCTGCTTTGGAGCTGCTTAAATAAAATTCTGATGAGCAACAGCTTGAAACAAGGTCCTTTAAAAGTTCAGAGAAGCTTTAACAGGTTCTGGGATATCCGATTTGGGGTTTTGTTTAGAATAACTAAATTGCTGATCTTTCAATTTTTAGCTTGAGGGAGAAGCTCTTAGTTAGTTGGTAATGGGTCAGAGAGGTTGAAATATTACCTGAAATAATAAAATCTGGTGGATTGACCATATTTCTGGGGATGGAAAGACAGACTGGAAGGGTCAGAGGTGGAGGAGACCTGTGTGTAATACTTAATGACAGTGTTTTGTCCTCCCAGAAGTCCATCCCTTCAAGGACTATTGCAGCAACCTGAATTTCTGTGTGCACTTTTGAAAATAAAGTTTTCCCTTGCAGGAAAATCAATGCAGGCTGCAGGGCACGGTTGTGACTAACAGGTTCATTGAGACTGTTGGGAGAATTTTTCAGTGTCCTGAGAATTTCTGGGAGCTCTGAAACTGAAAGGAAAACCTCTTTGGCTTCCCAGTCACATTAAAAATTCCCCTGAGACACTGTGGTCCCCATGACTGTCTGCTCAAGAACAAGTGTGTTGGACTGCTGCAATAATGGAGATTAAGTCTTTAGTGATAAGCACAGCTTTTATGACAGTCCTGGAGAGGGCAGAGAGGAAGTTTGGGTACAAAAACCCTGGCACAGGAAGGGTAAATCAAGCACCAAGCATTGCCATCAACTGTTTAATAGAAGACAGCTGTCAATCACTGTCAGGATCGATCCTGATAGATTGAGCCCATGGCTATTATCAACTTTTTCTATGTCCTTACTTCTTGTAATTTAAAATGAAAGGCATAGCAGTGCTGCAGAGAAAGGAAACAATGCTCCCCCACCACATTGCTTTTTGAGTATACCTCATCTCTGTATGAAACTCAGCATCTGCCTGCTGTCTATGCAAGTTCATGTCTTGAAGTTTTATCTCTCTCTCTTAACTCTCTGCTGTGGTTGAGAGCAGTTACAACTGGGATGTACCCATGTCTGCCCCTCTGTAGCTACGAAATCCACTTTGTAAACACTTTAAAGAAAATGTTCTTGGGAGAGCACAGGCTGTTACACACCGTTGTGAACCTTCCTAGCAGAATGGTATATATTGAATGGTTAGCATCTCAGATGTTTTTCAGGGTAATTCTCCCTCAGTTGCTCTCTCCAATACTCTGTGCTCCTATCCTCCCAGAGTCGTGTGAAGGTAGGACTCAAGTGTTTTCAGTCTCTTGCCGCTCTACCTGAAGAGGTCTAAAAAGCAAGGTGGGACAGTGCTGGAAAGATGATTCTGTGCTCTTGTATGCCCTTGCCAACAGATTTAGAGCCATGATGCTCAGCTGCCACCTCCATTGGAAACATCCATGAAAGGGGCATCAGTGGCCACCACGAAGCTGTCAGGGCAGTGGCTGGGTGCTGCTGGCTTAGCTGCTGGGAGTGGTCTGGAGCTGGGGTGAGGAATGACAGCAAAAGCCTGTCTAATGCAAGCTCCAAAATTGGCTGTAGATGCACAGTGAGTATTTTTAGCTTTCATGCTCTGTCTGACACTGAGGTGTTAATCTTATAGCACCCCAATCTATTAGCTTACAACTGTGTGTCTCACACAGCCCTACTCCCTGCTTTGCATCAAACCCAGGCATGAAGCCAATGACGGGAGGCATTGGATATGGCAGCAACAGGAGCATCCTATGCCAAAACTACCTCCTAGCCTGGGTTAATGGAATACCACTCAAATGCTTGCTTAGTTTCACCAAAAAAAAAAAGGAAATGTCAACATATCCTGGCAACTGAAGGCCTGAGCATGTAATTGTGTAGAGACTAAAACTGTGCAGAAGGCGATAAACTCAGAGTGTCTTAGCATTTATGGGAACGAATATACTGGACATTATCATATAAATTGTCATCTTCTCTATACCTTCCAATTCTACTATAATCTTTCATAGTGCTTCTCCTAACAGTGCAGGAAGCAGTGAGGAACCTGGTGCTTCACACTGCTTTTCATACAATAAAATTGCAACATTATTCTGACAGCCGTTCTGTTTGGTGCATGGGTGCCTGGAGCCCATCCAAAGCTGTCTTGCAGGTGCTGGGTAGACAAGCAGAGCTAATCTGACACTGCATCTGCCTACTCTGTCTGATGCTCCTCATAAATAAACAGTTCAGACTGACATCTGTACAAATGGGATTTTACAATCCTTGCTGCCACATATACGTCAATTTTTGTTCAAAAGAGAGAGAGAAACAGAAGTTTGAAAGGATCCTAACTTTGAGGCATGGTTGCCATAGTAAACCCAAGCTTATTCCATGCGAAGGTTGTGAAAAGGTAAAAGGTTTGAACTTAAATGCAGTAGGTTCATTATAGGAAAGGAAATAATACAGGAACAAGCTGAAGGGAAGGAAAACACTCCTTCAGAAATTTCATCATGGAGCAAGTGAGACAAAGGAGTCATTGAAAAAGGCTTTATCATGTTTCAGTTATGTTGCTTTCAAGAGGTCTTGCCAAAGTCTAAAATCACAAGTTTTCAGGCAAAATGTGCTAATGATGGAGATGGGGCTCAAAAATCAGAGAATGTTAGGAGCTGGAAGGGTCCTTGAAACATCATCTAGTCCCCTCCCCCTGCCAGAGCAGGATCACCTAGATTAGGTCACAGAGAAATGCATTCAGGTCGGTTTTGAATGTCTTCAGAGAAGGTGACTCAACAACCTCCCTGGGCAGCCTGTTCCATTCTTCCATCCTCACCATGAAAAAATTTCTCCTTATATTACATGGAACCTCTTATGTTCCAGCTTGCACCCGTTGCCCTTTGTTCTATCAGTGGACATCACTGAGAAGAGCCTATCTCTGTCATCCTGACACTCACCCTTTACTTACTTATAAACATTAATGAGGTCAAAAATATGACAGAAACTGGATCTCATGTGGGGAGTTTCCTTGAGGTTTTGTTTGAGGTGGTTCTGAAAAGCAGCATTTCTCTCCAAATCCTACCTGTCAGTCTGTCAAGAAGATATATACATGCATATAGGATATGCTTAACACCAGAAGCAGCAGAAAGATGTATCACTGATGAGTGAAGAGCTTTGTTTGCCATAGCACGTTTCCTGTTGCAGTCTAGAGGTATGGAAAGCTAACGGCTTTTTGCTAGCAGCTTGTCTTCAAATGTGTAATTAGTACAAATTGGTACCAAGTTGACACTACAAAAGCCAATAAGATTTGTAACTGATTATCAAAAAGTAGAGTCTGACAGACAGGAAAAAAAAATCTCACTTTTTATAGAACCTGTTAAGTTAACGTAGCTGACCACGTAGGGTAGATGAGTCCTGTGGCAGCTGAGTTCACAACTCTTACTCCCAAAGTGCATACAACTGCTCTACACATTCCCCTCCTCTCCATTCCTCGTGATTATTTCGAACCTAGGCATAATATGCAAGCACCTGAGAAAACTTGCAGACTAGCATTACCCCACCTCCAGCCAGGAGGACTGGGTTTGGCCTCTTTACTTGACATAGGAGCATTGGAGTGTGGGAAGTGTGCAAGGACACTGCAGAGAGCTTTGGGGATGCTTCCATTAGAAAAGCAAAACGAAACCTCTCCTCAGGTCTTTTCCCTGTATGAAGGCAGTTTTTATTCAGTCTTTCTCTTTGTCACAATACGCATATGAAGCTCTCCTCCCTTGACACATAACTGGTCTGTGAAGGGTATGTGCCTCTTGCAGTGATTACAGGGTTGCTTTATCCAGCATGGGGCAGATCCTGGGGCTTTTAATCAGATTTTTAGCCTTTATTTCAAGACAAAGTTCTTCTTTAGACAACCTGTTATTGTAGCCGAGCTAACGTTTACACCGTTCCCCCAGCAAACACCTCATTTCCAGGTTCCCTGCTCTTGCCTGGTAGAACTCATCTGGCTTGAGACCTCATTTTACCTCACATGAACTCAGAGGAGGCCAAGGGTGAGATGCTGTGATTTGACCTGGCTGTAGCTGAAGTCAATGCAAGTTTTCTTTTCTCTAATCCTGTTCACTTAATATGCATCAGGGTAGGGCTTTCCAGATGGTGATGATGTTTGCAGTAGTGCTGTGGCACAGTAAATAGACATCTAAGCCCACTGTGCCTGTAGAAAATAAATCTGCCCCAGTGGGTTGCTGTTCAGGGAAAACGTGGCTGCAGTATGTGCAAAAAAGACACCAAACGTAAGGACCTGGAGGTAAGAGTAATAAGCAAGAAAACACACATACATAGGAAGTTTCTGATAAAAAAGCAACATTTTTAGATTATGGAAATTATTTATGAAAAGTGTCTGGGGATTTTTAATGGGTACAAATGAAAGGAGCTCATCCTCTCCTCTCTGTAATTTGTCAGACTCCAACTTCTCACCTCCAGTTTTGAGTGGTGCAACCAGGGATTTTACCTAAGGAAATGAAATTTAGTAAAAAATAGTTTTATAAAAGCTATCTGATCCCTGAGACAGAAGGGGCAACCTTACAACTGCAGTGTTTAATATCATTTAAAAGCTGATCACTCTGCATGTGGAATAAGCACTTTTCATGAGGCTTTCTACTACATATGATATGCATCCTAATTCATATTGATGGCTCCTAAGGACCCATCACAGTTTATCAAGAAAGTAATATGCATTTTAAAAGCATTCAGATAGAGATTTACATGATAAAACTTAATGATTCAGGAATGCATTATTAGCTATGGTACACTCCCAGAAGCAGTCACTCACTTCTGGCAAATCAGATAATTCAAGAAGTCATGAAAAACTTCAGCTCAGAATTAAGCTGTTGTTCAGCCACTCTCTATGATTTATTTTATGAATTAAGGGCTGTTTTCTTCCTCGGCCTTTGTATGGCAAGTGGCTATTTTGTGCATAGAAACATCCCTATGATCCCTTCTAAAGAAAACAACCTGTTAAGATTTAGAGCTCATTATTTATCTTATAATGGCCTTTTATCTCTAACATTATTTCCCTGCAATTGTCCTGTCAGCCAGATGCTAAGATATCGGTCTAAACTGGTCTCGCAATACCTGTGAAATATGGCTAGCAGATAACAATGTTACTGAGATGATGTTTTTAAATCATGACAAAAGCTAGCCCATAAATCGATGGCTTCTGTAAAGCTAGGGGAAAAATTAATACTGTGGCAAAGTGGGGCTAGCAACTGCATTTCCCCCAGCAAGATGAGATCAAAGCAACTGTGGAAATGAAAATAAAATATTTCCTAATTATGCTGAAAAATGACCCCTGTGATACAAAGATTTGCATGGAAAAAGAGAGGATACCACCTAGGTAACACCTATGCGCTCCAAGTAAAAGGATTAACTGACCTTTCTCTGTCCTAGGACAGAAAATTTTACTTTAAATGTACTTCTTAGTGAGACTGCTTGTGTCCTTAAAATGGCAGATTTGCTCTTTTTTTTTCCCACTGAATTACGTACTGACATTTTCATGCTGTCAACTCTGTTTTCTGGGTATTCTGTATTTGAAATTATTCTGATGTGCACAACCTCAGTGCTAGGAACACACTCTGTGCTGTGGCTGGTACTGCTGGCTGGTCAGCCTCGTGGTGCTCTCTGGGCATCAGTGGTTGCCTGTTCAAAACAGGGAGAAAAGATTTAATGTCCCAGACCCGTTGTCTGCATCAGGATGCAGCCAGTCTACTGCCATGGCATTGCCAACAAGAGTTTTTAATGTGTGTGTTGGCTGGTTGGGTTGTGGGTTTTTGTGTATGTGTGGGTTTTGGTTTTGGGTTTTTTTTTTTGGTCCTTAGACTTGCTTCACCTGGGGGCTTGTGGTGTTTTGTGGCTTTACACTGTCTGTGTAACTTTGGAGGAAATCTCTGGAGCATGGGTTTGGGAGTGCAAATATTTGCATATTCTACTGCTATCTAGAGAGAATTAGTGACAGCAGAAGAATGAAGTGCACTATACTTTTTAGACGCAGATACCAGAGGGTCTTAGTCAGCTGGAGGTAACAGCTGGTAAGGCAAATTGTTCTGAAAGATTGAGCAGCACTAGATATGTCTACCCACCTTTGTGGGCATGGGCTGCAAAAGATCAGCTGCTCACTGTGGTCAGGGGAAGGGTGTAACAAGGGAAAATGGGATTGAAGGGGAGAAGGATTATTTTATTAAGTGATCTGCTTTTTACCAATGTCTCTGCATGAGAGGACCGTGCAAAAATGTGCATGTAAAGGTGAATTACAGCTGAGTGGAAGACTGGGCTGGCTGTGCCAAACTCATGACCAGTAAGAACTTGGCAGTAGGTGTATGGCTTGCATTACCCAGAAGTTGTTATCTGCTGGACTGCAGAGTAATTACTAGGGCAAAATCACATAAAGACGGTTAATGCAGAAGTGATTAGTGTAATGCACTAATTGCACCTCAAAAATGGGCCAGCCAGAGCGTGAGCATCATGGTCCAGGCCAGCACCAGCTCTGCAGGCACCAGCTCTGTGACAGGGGAAAGCTCAGCCAGCTGTCACTGGCAGCAGCGACAGGAAAGGGCTTGTGTTGCCTTTGTTCTTTCAAACAGGAAAAAAAGCAACTTTTGGGGAGTTCTTTTTATACTGTAGGGCAGTGATAACTGAGTTACTGCCTTTAGGGTGTCTCTGCCCAGTGTGCTTTCATTGTCACTCACGAGTTCATTGCAACGGGAGCTTTACTGCCAGGAAAGCAGCAGCCCTGACTTATCCCCAGCTGACCCAAACTTGTTACCTTGTTTACACAAAGGCTAAATATCCATGACTGCAAGTGCAAATCTGAATAACTGGGCTGCTTCTCAATGAGCTGCAGCTGCCATGTGGGTAAATGACAGCTTTGTATCATTCTGGGGAGCAGAAAAGAGGAGGTCTGGGAAGAGCTTCACTCTCTGATGTCTGTGCAATCTGGCTGGGAGCAGCACTCTTCTTCCCTTGGACTGGGTTGCCCTGAAACACTGCAGTCCTACTGCACTCCTTGCCTTATAACCCCTCCATCAGTTCATGAGAAGCAGACAAGGTCAAAGGCTGCTTTTCATTTGCATCTATTATGTCTCTAATGAGGTACCTAAGAGAAAGCATGTTCGTCACCTTGGCTGTGCCCTTTTGCTTTCTTGTCTAGTGAGCACTGTGGTGGCCTCAGCTTGGGGTGGAAGAAGCCTTCTCCTAGTGAGACCATGGGAGACAGAAGAGAGGGCAATTTGGAAGTAGCTGGAGAGGGAGTGGTAGAGACAGGAAAGGTGTGACTACAAATGGTGTATTTTT
This sequence comes from Chloroceryle amazona, assembly GCA_027560015.1. Taxonomy (NCBI): domain Eukaryota; kingdom Metazoa; phylum Chordata; class Aves; order Coraciiformes; family Cerylidae; genus Chloroceryle; species Chloroceryle amazona. The sequence goes on along the minus strand of JANHFX010029424.1, from coordinate 54,904 downwards.
CATCCTAGGGTATTTTTTTTATTTTATATTTAGCTGTGATGAATCTGGCTTTATTGTTTCTCTTTCTCATTTAAGTGATCACTGAATGAGTGGCCATAGCCCTAATGCTCAGATGTGCCTCTTACACATTTGGGTTTTTGCTCATATAAGTCAGACTTTGAATTGAATTTTTACCTGCAAATTTGTTTGTACAGAGTTTGGCACAAAGCAAATTCAAAACTTGGCACAGCAACAGTGAAAGGGAAACCATTCAGAAATCCAGAGAAACAAGTCTGGCAGCATTTCAGCCTTATTTACCTTGATCTAAAATTCCACTTGTGAATACTACGACTAGTCAAAAATATGCTCTGCTCCTCTCCATTCTCCCCCTTCATTAACCTGGTAGTACTCAATAATTGACAAGCCTGTGGGTCTGAATGGGTCGATGTGGGAGTGGGATTCCTGAGATGGAGTAGACATGTCTATGGGTAATGTGAATGCTTTGAGTAATAATATTTACCACTAATGAATTAGATTTTAGAACAGCCATAAAAATTCACACTTCAAGTCTTAAAGTTAATCTCTGTCAGGATTGTCATAGATTATCCTGCATTTACCAATTAAGGAATTTCTTGTGTCTTCCTCAGAAGACTCTCGCTGGCTGGCTTTGAAGACAGGACTGTGTCTGGGCAGAGCATTTGTCTTACTGAGGTGGCACCTCTCACACCAGGTGCATTGACTGGGGGGATAAGGCAAAAACAGGCACGGTTCCATGAATGTAGGATTAGGAAACATTCCCTGGGATTTAGGAATTTTACTGCTATGTGGGTTACTGACCGCTAGCTTTGGTTTAGGCTTCCCATGTGTGTTTGGACAATATGGGTAATTTTTCTGTGCTTCTGCTCATCTGCTTTCAAATAAGAAAATACCATCCCTCTGCACATATTTTCACTTGAAACACTAAGCCTTTACTGAGTAGGGATCAGTTCTTCTGGGTTTATACACTAAGTACATGGCACTGTACAATCATGGAACATTGAGTTTGAGGATTTCCATTTCCAGTTATGATGCTGTTGCCACTCAATGATATGGATGACAGCTGTAGCTTTGCAATTTCTGAAGTTTATTGGGTTAAGCATTTGGTTTTATGTTTAATTTTCTTGAGTTAAAAACTACTTTTCACACATAATTGTTTGATTTTCCAGTTGTGAGGATGGATAGTAAAGACAATTGGGAGTTAGCATCGGATGAAGTAATTTAACAATATTACTAGAATCTAAGTGGAGATCAGGGTTAATTTATAGTAAAATGCTTTTATTTTTTTTACAACACATGTTCTGTCCTATTCACATGGATTTAGCAAAAAAAAGAAGATACTACACAGCAAGATATATCTCAGGAGCTGGGGAGATGCTGTCAGATATAATTTGTAACTGTTTTTTCCATGTCTGAAAATAAGTTATAGATGAAAAAGATGAGTTAGAGGAGAAAAGGAGCTCTGTTTAGATAAGTAATATTTCCTACTCATGTGCATTTGAAAGCCAGAAATATACAAAAGAATACCTAAGAAGGAATGGATAGAAAAATACTATCCTGGGAAATGAGTGCCTGAGAATCTGAAGGGCAGATCTGCTTCAGAGTGTGAAGATTTGTTTTTGTAGTTACTCTGAAACCTCATGAATAAAAATGTAATTCTTCTGGATTTATATTATACAGTGCAATTTAATGGCAGGCAATAAGCTCTTTGAAAGAAGAGCTGATGATCTGGTTCCTATGATGCTGTAAATACAAACACACACCCCCACAGAAAAAAAAAATAGCTAGAGAGAAAGAGCTAGAAAACCATACGATCTCTAATTATCCCTCTACCTTTCACTTCCCTGGCCAGACCACTCCCATTCTGCTTCTCACACCCCAGGATATTGGTTATCGTGCAACCAGTCTCGGAGAGCTGAAAAATAATCATTCAGTACCTGTGCTACAGCAATTCATTTGCAGCTGCTACTGTCCCAATCTTTCATCCCTCCCCGCTGCTCACCCCGAAGAGTGGAAATATGAATAAGGCCCTCCAGGAAAATGAAGCAGCCAGAGAGAATGTGTGTGTATGTGTTTACTTGCTGGGGTCTGTGTGGCTTTCCCTGAAGAAGGCACAACGCCAGCTCATTGCTCAGCACACTTGGGCTACAGCCTGACATGGGGTCAACACACTTGACTGCAGGGTGGCCATCAGCCTCCAGATGTGGCCAGAGGCTGCTGCTGTGTTCACAGCAGTGTCCAGTGCGTCACTTGGAGCTGGTGTGGCTTCCCTCACTGCGGTGAGGTTTGGCACTGTGTGTATCTCCATGTTTAAGGAATGCAGCGTGGCCAGCAGGATAATACCAATGGTATCTCATTGCTGTCCTGCCCCTCTGAGACATTGCAAAAACGTATATCTAGGTGCAGAACTTAGAGAGCAAATGTGCATAATCTTGGGGCTTCATTCCTTCTGTGAAAGATACTCGGACCTGTTAGACTGCAGTTGATTTGCTGTGCTGCTCAGGGTGGGCAAGAAACAGAGCCAGAAATGCTTGGGAGGGCTCTGGCTGCAGTGGGGACTTCAGTCCTGCCAAAATCCAGCCTGGGCACTGGCCATGGGCCCCTGTGTGGTGTGATGGACACCCATGGGTTCCAGACCTGTTGAGCTCATTTTTCCAGCAGGTTCTACTTCATACAGGACCCTGCTCCATACCTCTCTGATAAACCTCTACAAAGCCCACAGGTGGAATCACAGGGATGGGAGGAATGAGGTGTTGCCTCTTCTCCCATGGCTCTGGCAATTCCCACAGGGTTGTCCAATGCCTTTTGCAAGTGTTGCATTCACGTGCAATGTCCATATGCATTTAATTGATCTGTACAGCTATATATATTTGCCTTCTGCCTGGAGCAACCTGAGGCTTTAACCGGCTACTGTGTCTCAATAATATCAATATATCAATAATTAATATGCCAGTTAGATAAAATTATGCTTATTCAGTCAGTAACTGCTTTGTGTTGCTCTACGGTTTCAAACTGAATGCACAGGTACACATTCAGATCTCATGCTGGGCACTCGCTCCTGTGCCTCTGCTTGAAGCAGCTAACAACGTGGGTGCCTTGCCACAAAAAATAAAGACTTTTGCTATTAGGTGACACTGTTACAAAACAGGTTTATGTGACCATTTGCAACCTTGAAAAACCCTTAACATAAAATCCCTTGCCTGCATCGTGCCTGTTTTCTAACCGCTGTGGTGACCACTGGTGGCTTTCTAAGGGCAGGCTGAAAACCAAAGCTGTTCTCAATTTTTCTTTCCCAGGGAAGCCTGAAGGCACTGCTGAAAATTTAGCCCTTAATTTTGTCAGCTTTTTGAAGATAAAATGTTACTGTTGATGTTTCCAGCTTTCAGTAGATCCCAAATTTGTGATACTGTATTTCTGTCTTCCACCAG
>JANHFX010029424.1:28104-51361 GCA_027560015.1 Chloroceryle amazona | reverse complement strand
CACCAGGCAGTGTTGTAAAGAAAGGGAAGTGGCCTTGTCATACCTCTGATGAAATATTTCATTTGATTTTGTATCAACTTTGAGACAAGAATCAGACTGGGGTTTTGTAAAAAACTGTTTGTTGATCTTCAGCTAACAAATAGGACAAAAAAGGGTCTTTATACTTGGTCTCTGGCTTTCCTCTCCATCACTGAGGGATACTTTCCATGTTCTAATCCCAGTAGGGTAAGGTGATTTGACACCTCATATAGCTTTCAAGGCAGAATATATTATGAAGGCAAAATTAAGCAATAACATTTATTCTCTGATTACCTTTATGAACTCCTAACACATCTTAGCACACAGCTTTTTTAGATTGATGACATGTGTAACAGATGAAAGCTATTTGTGTAAAGAAATGTAAAAATTGTTAAAGATTCTGTCCCAGGTGACTGATATTTATTCATGCACATCCAGTGGGCTTCTAAGGCTTATGGTGTGGCTCAGTAGAAAGTGCAGGGTTGGGGTTTTTTTTGCAGTATTAACAGTTGTTAAATGTGTCATAGCTAGTCAAGTCAGAGGAGCATTACAAAGACAAATGTATGAACAACATGACAGCTGGTGAAACTCATTGATGGTTTCTCATAAGATTGATTGGAAAGAATCACCTCGAGTTCTTCTGTGTTGGTGGATTTTAAATTAATTATCTTTTAACTGCTTTGGAGACAGACCTGAGGATAAATTTGTGGAGCCTAATGTAAGTGGCTGTTCAATAAATGAGAGAGGAATAGAAAAGTAATCAACATTTTAGCTGTGTACAGAATGATAAAGAAACACTGAAAATAATCTTATAATGCCATTAACATAAATCAATTGCATGCTCTAAACTCAGATTTTTTTTAATTTCTGGTCATCCTATCTCATAAAGTCTTTAATGGATATAAAGAGTGCAGAGATTGACAGGGAAAATTATTAGAGACATGTAGAGATTTTTTTCAAGAGGAGAGGCAAGGAGCTGCGACTGCTTAGAAAAAAAGCTTCAGCTTTAATAAGATGTAGGTGCAAAACGTGGCCCCTTGAACTCCTCCCTTGCTCTCAGGGTCCCTAAACTCCATAAGCATGTTGGGTTTTTAATCTGAGGCCCCAGAGGATCACAGTTGTGCATCTGAGTGGCAGTAGTTGTCCCTGCTGTGGATCACAGAAAGGCCCTGTGACACCAAAGGATGTGGCAAGCAGGAACAGCTCACCCCTACTAATGGGACAGGACTGACCCACCACAGCCCAAGCTCGGGTTCCTCCAGAGACCTAAGGTTATAGAAACATTGGAAGTGGCACCAAAAAAAAAAAATGATTTAAAAAGACACAGTTCTCTGAAAGAGAGCTGGTTCTGTGCCCCATACACCTTGCTGGAGATGGGATTTCAAGCCTTTCCCGTCAGTGCCTTGTCCAGTTACCTTGCTTTGGGAAGCATCCAGTGCAGCACACTGGCTGACTGAGGCTTTTATCTCTCTGGCCCCTCCAGAGCCAATTGCTAAAATGAAGCTGTTGGTAATTTATCATGCTAAAATATTTCCCACATGATATACCCTAATTGCTTAATAGGATACATAAAAAAAGTCTAGAAATTTCTATAGGTAAAGAGAGCATATATCAGTTTCATTGAGCAAGCTAACTATTTTAGAGGATATTTTATCTCATGTCTTAAGGTCTAAATCAAGCCTGCAGCCACAGCAGGTTCAGGCAATGGTTCCCTTCTTGAGAGATTCCTCTGCAGCTATGCACCATCCCTGGGAGGGCACATGCGGGCTGCTGGGATCCTCAGACATGATGGGACTTGGGAGCTCCCAGGGGCAGACTTCTCAAGATGTTTCAGCCAAGAGGAAGGAGATCCCGTCTTCCCTGCCATTACATTTGGGTGGGTCAAACCCTACTCACACAGGGGCTCTTGACACCTTATCCTTCTACCTTTCTCCTTGGCAAATGGAAAAGAGAAAAGAATGCATTTCTGAGATGTAAATAATGTTTAGTGAAGGGGCCTTTGAGTTGTAAAGGAGCTCCTGCACTTATGCTGAAAGGATTTTGGTGGTTGATTTAGAGCCAAATCCTGCTGGCCCTACTGAGGCAATTAGCCTGATTATTGCTGGAGGGATAGTCACACAATTAAGGTGAGCAGTGTTTGCTCTCTAATCTAGAAACCAATTGTCTGAGCAGAAGTACATATGCGCTGTAGCGGTGCTGAGGCAGTAAAAGTGACAAGCACTGAGAAAAACCTTCAAAGCTAGACAAAAACAGTGTGTCTTTCAAAGAGGAGGGATGGACAGATGGACCATCCACCTGATACTGTTCTGAGTGGAAAGCTAAAACCTGACGGTAAGAGACGTGTCCTTGTGTCTTTGTGGGACTGCAACTGTTGCTGCTTCCCCAGCTTCTCCAAAGAAGGGAACTGGCTAATTAGATCTAAAATTGCCATTTATCAAAAAGAGCACCTGATGTCTTCCAGTGATATTTTTTCCTCTCTCTCCCTGGTATTTCTAAGGCACCTATCAGTGTGGTACATAAGTACCATCTGGATACCTGGCTAGTGACCAGCAGACTGTGATATGTGAGGCTTTTTAAATAGAGGCAAGAGAATTGAGAGTAGTAAAAGTAGACAACAGGTGGAGAGAGGGAACAAACAGCATGTTTTAATGGAGGCTGAAAAGGGTATAAGTGAACTTGGAAAAAGGAGAGAGTGAGGAAATTCCTTTACCCAAGATTCCCTGCTCAAAGGGGACGTGGTGTACATGAAACCACCAGGAACCTCCCTTGGTGTGCTTAAGTTTCCTGGAAAGTGTGCTTGCAGACTAGCAGGGCTACTGCAGTGCCTCTGCCAGATGAACACTCAGCAGTTTCAGTATGAAGACACTTTTGTCTTGTTGCTAATGATAAATTCACTCATGTCAATAGAGTTTCTGGTTTTAATACTGACCTCCATATGGGTGCCCCTGTGTGCAGAAAATGTCTCAGTCTGGCAGAATATAATTGCCAGGAAGTTTCTGTTGTCAATTACTGGGAATTTTCCCTGAACTCTGACGATTCTGGAGCAGAGTTAGGGCTTCTGGTGCTATGACACAATTTTGCAAGTTCTGTGATGGCTTTTGACAATTCAGGTCCCAGCAGGGAAAGACCCCTCACTTGAAATCAATCACCTTCTTCATCACCCAGGAGAAAAGAAAACAGAAACTCTCCTAGAAACTCAAGTCTAGTTTAATAAGGGATCCTCTCTGAGTTGACTTACTGCAGATATCTCTACACTACAAGCACATTCATGTAGGGACCCATCTAAAAACAGGCACACCTAACAAAGACATCCTGTTCACACTTAATGCACCAGATAAATTGTTTTAAAATGCAGAGTTATTTTGTGAGTTCTTGATGAGTAAGAACATCCACGTATGCATCTCTGAAGAGGCTTTTAATTGGTTTCAGTCATTCAGTGTGCACTTGCAGACCAGAAGGCCAATTGTATCCTGGGCTGCGTCAAGAGAAGCGTGGCCAGCAGGTTGAGGGAGGTGATTCTCCCCCTCTGCTCCACTCTTGTGAGACCCCACCTGAAGTACTGCACCCACTTCTGGAGTGCCTATTACAAGAAAGATACGGATATGCTGGAATGTGTCCAGAGAAGGGCCAGAAGGATTATCAGAGGGCTGGAGCTCCTCTCCTACAAGGACAGACTGAGAGAGTTGGGCTTACACAGTCTGGAGAAGAGAAGGCTCCAAGGAGACCTCGTTGTGGCCTTCCAGTGTCTTAAGGGGGCTACAAGAAAGCTGGGGAGGGACTTTTTAGGATGTTGGGTAGTGGTAGGACTGGAGGGAATGGATCAGAACTAGAGGCGGGTAGATTCAGATTAGATATTAGGAAGAATTTCTTCACCATGACGGTGGGAAGACACTGAACAGGTTGCCCAGAGAGGTGGTGGAAGCCCCATCCCTGGCAGTTTTTAAGGCCAAGGTGGATGGGGCTCTGAGCAACCTGATCTAGTGGGAGGTGTCCCTGCCCATGGCAGGGGGATTGGAACTGGATGATCTTTAAGGCCCCTTCCAACCTTGATGATTTTATGATTCACTTTCTCTTTGTAAAATCAGAACAATGATGGAATAGACTGGCTGTGGAATTTGGTGGAGGAAAGATTATACTAATCCCCTTGAAATATGACTAAAACAGAAACCAAGAAGAGATAAAATTTGTTTGGTTTTGTTTGTTTGTTTTTTACCTTGTTTACCTGTGACAAAATCCTTCTAAATCAGCTGCACCAAATTACTGGATCATCTTAATATCTAACAAAAAGATTTTGCTGTGGAATTATTTGGCTATTTCAGAACCAGACAATATGTCTTCGGATATTTTTTGCAAGGTGGGGAATACCCATTTAATTCAATTAATAATTAGGAGAGCAACAGAGCTTTCAAAGAGCAGAATGGCAGCAAAATCAATGTGTTACGTAGAAGCAAAGAAGGTGAATTTGTCAGAAGCCTATGCTAAACCCTGATGCATGATTAACATGGGTTTTTAAAAGGCAGGGAGCTTTTCATTTGCAGATCCTCTAGTTAATAAAATGCTGTGGGTACAAATGAACTTCCTTTGTTCCCTGCTTGGATTTTTGCTCCCTATGCCTTGAAGTATATATACTTTGCTGAAGGAACTGAAAGATGTCCTAGTTGCATTGATGTTTTCCACTCAGGCTTGCTTTCTGAAACTCATTTGCTGAATCAGTAAACTTTGCCAAATCAGAGCAGCCCTCCTTACACCTGCTCTGCAATGACTGTTTTTGACAGCCAAATCCATTCTTTCCCTATCACCACAACAGCAGCTCTGGAATTCAACTATTGTTCTTTTTTTGTGCCCTTTAGTTCTTTTTAGAACTCTTGAGTTGTGCAGCATGTTGCTGAGGTCAAGATGTGGTTATCTGAAGCCTGTTTCTTCAGCAGTCTCACTGGGTCATTAGGACAGAGCAATTTAGGGGTGTTTAGCTGGGAATGTGCTGTACCTGGACTGTGACTGCTCCTTGCTGCCCATACCTCACCCTTGCTCTTCTTAGAGCAGCTCTGGTGCTCATTGACTCCTAACTGGGCTCCCTCAGCCACCGACAACCAAAGTACAGTTTCCTGAGGTTTTGTGAGGTGAGCTGTCTCCCCAAAGGGCCATGTGAGCCTGGAAAGGTGCAGGAGGGGAGTGTCTGGGGGGAGGGGAAGGCAGCAGGACAGGGGAATGCCAGCCCTGAGGCAGCTGCAAACTGCCAGCGCAGTCTGGCTGCTGGGTCCCTTGGGTTGTCCTTGGAAAAAAACGAGGTCAGAGAGTCAGTCTGTTTGGCAGTAGCACTGAGGAGCACACCTACTCCTGTGGACTGAGAGGGACACAAGTCTCCAGAAGGACCTTACATCCCTTTGTTTCCTCTGACTTTGCTTTACCCATGTGCTGTGATGCTTTAAGTACCAGTTATTAATTAGAAGTGGTAGGGAGTGTGTCCCAGAGGGACCAGGCTCCTGGTCTTCTCGACATTCCTAGGTTGACTTATTTCAAGTTATTACTCTGAAACATTATTTATTCACTCGGGAGACTGATGTTTATAAGGCCTATCTAAATTTTCAAACAACTAATGCCTGTCAGTAAGGAGTACTGCTTTGCTGAGGTAGGAAAATAGCTTGCTGGCAAGTAAAATACAGACAATTATATTGAATGTTTTCTGCATCAATTCTTTAAGATAGGCAATATTATCTTGTCACTTCTTTGGTACCACACCTCAGCAAGCACACGAGGACAGTGCTGTCCAGAGGTTTCCTGCTAGGATGGTGACCTTGGACAGATGAACTGCTTTGGGCTTAAGAAGAAACTTCAGTCCCTCTCTGATCCAATGAAAAGAGAAGTGGGAAAATGGGACATATGCTCTTTTGCATCCTCTAGTCTTCAAAACCCTTCTGACAGTGGCTCATTTAAGACAATGCAGTGGTGTATGGAGTGTGAGGAACACTGAATTCAGACAAAATTGCTGGGTACAGGAGAGGTGCCTGAGGACTGGAGGAAAGCAAATGTCACTCCAGTGACAGGGTAAGAAGGAGGAACCAGGTAGATATAGACTGGTCAGCCTCACCTCCATCCCTGGAAAGGTGATGGAAAAACTTATCCTTGGAGTTGTATCTAAGCATATCAAGGATAAGAGGGTCATTATGAGTAGTCAGCAAGGTTTTACCAAGGGAAAGTCATGTTTGACCAACCTGATAGCCTTTGATGAGGACATAACCAGGTGGATAGATGATGGCAGAGCCATGAAAGTGGTTTATCTTGATTTCAGTGAAGCATTTGACAACGTCTCCCAAGGCATCCTTGCAGCTAAACTGAGAAAGTGTGGTCTGGATGATCAGGTAGTGAGGCAGATTGGGAACTGGTTGAAGGAAAGAAGTCAGAGAGTTGTGGTCAATGGGGCAGAGTCTAGCTGGAGACCTGTATCTAGTGGAGTCCCTCAAGGGTCAGTACTCAAGCCAGTACTGTTCAACATACTCATCAATGACCTGGATGAGGGAAGAGAGTGCACTGTCAGCAAGTTTGCTGATGATCCAAAACTGGGAGATGTAGCTGACAGACTGTAAAGCTGTGCTGCCATTCAGCAAGACCTAGACAGGCTGGAGAGCTGGGCAGGGAGAAATTTAATGAAATATCACAAGGGCAAATATAGAGTCTTTAGTATGGGAAAGAGCAACCTCATATTCCAGTTTAAGTTGGGGACTGACCTGTTGGCAAGCAGTGTAGGGGAAAGGGATGTGGGCGTCCTGCTGGACAGCAGGATGACCATGAGCCAGCAATGTGCCCCTGTGGCCAAGAAGGCCAATGGCACCCTGGGTGTGGTCAGTAGGATGAGAGAGGTTCTCCTCCCCCTCTACGCTGCCCTAGGGAGGCCACATCTGGAATATTGTGTCCAGTTCTGGGCCCCTCAGTTCAAGGACAGGGAACTGCTTGAAACTGCAGAGCCACAAAGATGATTAAAGGGGTGGAACATCTCCCTTATGAGGAAAGGCTAAGGGAGCTGGGTCTCTTTATCTTGGAGGAGACTGAAGGGAGATCTCCTTAATGTTTAGAAATAAGTAAAGGGTGAGTGTCAGGAGGACGGAACCAGGCTCTTTTCAGTGATGTTCAATGATGGGAGAAGGGACAATGGGAGCAAGCTGGAGGATAAGAGGTTCTGCAGAAACATAAGGAGAAACTTTTTCACTGTGAGGGTGACAGACACTGGAACAGGCTGCTCAGGGGGGTCCCCCCCCTGTGGAGTCTCCCTCTCTGGAGACGTTCAAAACCCACCTGGACATGTTCCTGTGTGACCTGATCTAGGTGATCCTGCTCTGGCAGGGAGTTTGGACTAGATGATCTTTTGAGGTCCCTTCTAAACCCTAACATTCTGTGATTCAGATGATAAATAAACAGCAGGGACATCCAGATGTACTTGAGACTGTGTTGCTGCATCAAAACTTTCAACGACCTCAGAACAAGATGCTACAGCTCCAAGATGTATCTGTGTGTGTCTGCAGCGCTTATCAGTGGGAGCTCTCTGCCCTCAATCAAACATCAGAGGCATCAGATTCATCTGGTTCATCAGAGGATGAACCAGAGTGCCACCCAGCAATGTGGGCAGCTGGGGTTTGACTTTTTTCTGTGCTTTCCCTTTAAAAATTAACTGCTGCTTTAAAACTGGTCCATACATCATTATCCCACTTGGCACAAACAGAGATGAGGGTTCATTATGAGGCATAGGACAACTTTATATGAAAGTAAAAGTACTTGAAGACTTATTAGGAGTTTTAGTTATAGCCAGTGGGAGTCTCAAGTTGGGATTTCATTCCGAACTACATTGAGTCAATTCTTGTCTTAGCAAAGATTCTCTGTGTTTGATTTTAGTTCCTCTAATCTTGTTCTCTTGCCCTCACTGAGCAGTATCAATCTGGTGTTACATTTGCCCCGACAGAATATGAATGCACGTGTCCTGACCATAGTGACTCTCCCTGTGCAGCTCACATTTTCTGCGTGCAATGCAGGCACATTTCTATTTTTATAATCTGGGTATCTAGGATCATTGAATTTAAAAAAAAAAATGAAAAGGTACAAAGACCATCTAATGGTGGTCTAACACTGCTGGCTGGCTTGGGGCAGTCAGAACAACCCTGTTGATTCAGCACGTTTGACTTATTCTAAGAAAGGGGGAAGCAGTTGGGCCATACGGCTCACTCAGTAGGAGACCTGAGGTGTTCTCCTTTATGACAGTAGTATGGTGCAAAAACAATTCAAAAGGCAGATATATTCCTGTTTTATAACTTGTTCCTCCTCATTTGTTTCTGAGTCAAAAGAGCTTGGTGTTTTGACAGCTGATTTTTTTTAGGGTTTTTTTTTTTGTCTCTGAGAAAAAGACAGAAATTCTTTGCCTGACTGATTTTCACTGCTTTTAAACATTGCATCAGATGTTATTAGTTATTTTAGTTCTTGTCTGTTATTTTCACAACCTTTCCATGGCTTGCTATCAGAACCCTGCATGACAAAAAACTAAACCATGTCATCCCCTTGACTGACTGCACATGTGGTGAGCGCTTATGTAGCACCTTCATGGGCAAGGATTGGGAGCAACAGCTCCAGGGTTTGCCACGGGCGGTCTGGTAAGACCGAAAACCTTGAGGTTAATGACCCAAGCTCGCTGGATTGTTAAAAATTGTACTGGTGTATTTATGTGTTCATGCTGTGTGAATCCCTACTTCCTAGGTACATGTTTCATGTGCAGCTGATCCCCACCTCTGCCAGTGGTCATTCTTGTTTTGCCCCTTTTCCAACATGTTCTCTTCTGCATTCACTCGCACATCACCACTGATGTTACCTTGCTGTTCTCCCTGTTGGCTTTCTGCATGTCTTGCAATGGGCAAGACAGGCACAATGAGGAGAGGATCGAAAATGGAAAATTTCAAAATGTTCCTGATGGTGTTTTTTCCTTTGATTTTGGCTGCACAAACAGTTTCCATGGACATCATGGACTTATAAGGGAGAGTTAGGGAGAATGTGGGGATGCGGCACACACTGCGAAAGAATGGCCCATGCAGTGTACAGTGGCTGAAGCTGACTATTCATTTCATCAGAGTTGCAAGAATTCAAACACTTTTCATGAATATTCATATGAAACTGAAAGCTGTTTAACCCGTCTCTCATATCTGTCTGGTGGGAGCACTTCAGTGCTTATGTGTTGCTCATATGACTACTTGCAAGACATGAATTTTAAACCTGACTGCTCAGATAGTGATGGAAATTCAATCCAAAGCAGTATACTTGGTTCACTTTCTGCGAGTTCATTCTACAAATCACCTAATCAAGGAGCACCTCATGATTCAACTAAGCAACACACTATGAATTTGCAAAACATTTGGCATTCCCAAAGGATGTTCAAGCCAATAAATTCCCAAATAATATCAAATAAATACAAAATTGCACGAGCTCCATGGACAATTCATAAGTAGAAGGGCAAGGGAGATCCATGGAAAAAACCATTTGTTTTGTTTCTGAAAATAACAGGGAAACTGTTTCTCAGCACAGTGAATCAATCTGATGCTGTTTGCTTCATTTTCTGCTGTACATTGATGGAGTAAAGGGAATGCTGAAAGATTTGGAGTCACTTCTCACAGACTTAGATGAATGGATATTGGCTGCTGGCAGAAGTTTTTAAGTGGCAAATAGGTCTGGAATAGTTTTGAAAGCAGATTTAGTTTTAGTTTTTGCCTTATCTGGAGCACTATGCTCTGCCTTATTCCCTGAGCACCACTGTCTGTATTTCCATTATTAGTACACTGGCCTCATCCAGGCAGAGCTACTGTTTTGCAAAGAGGCTGGGGGACTTGCCCCACTCCCCTGAGAAGTCTGTGGCTGGGTGCAGGTTGAATGCAGTCTACCCCCTCCTTCTTGTTATAGCCCTTCAGCGTCTTCCCTCAGAAGGGCACTGAAGTAAAATTGTCTAAGCTCCTGGACAGAAGTGAGATGGAGAAGAAAAAATAGGTACTTGATTTCCACGTGCATTGCTCATTTATCACACAGATTTAATATCTCTGCATAATATCTCTTTGATCCATACTGCAAACCACTAGAAACAATTTATTTGGAAGAAAGTTTTCATTGTTGTCTCTCTCTACCAAGTAGTGTATATCACACAGGTCAAAATTATTTTTTTCCCCAATTTGCAATGCAAAGTGATGCAATTGACTGAAAAGTTGTCGCTTGGATCAAATGGAGAGTGTGCTATGTTTCTTAAAAGGAATCCTTGCCATTCCTGATACGATATTGCTCCTCTTTGGCACATCTCTGTTTACTCTGAATGCATTTAGCACTTTTGTTGTTAAATTGTCATCAGTATTTTGTTATTAAACGAATTATATCGTGACCTATTTACAATGTAGCAATTGTCCATAAAGGGAACATAAGTTCATCTGAGTAAATTCAAATTACTTGGGAAGTCCCTGCTAGGTAGGAATTCTTTTTCTAATGAAGATTTAATAAAAACAATCGGTCTAACAGAATTCTCTAACTTCTGAGCTTTTGACAACAGCATTGTAAAGTATGCTTAATGACACCCACATCGAAGTAGATTTATAATGGCATTTTAACCTTAATTTTAAAATTTACCATAGCAAGTGCTACCCCACCTCTTCCTGCAAGATATGTCTCTTAGTTTCTTTAAGTGCATTTTTAATAGCTCCTGTGAGAACCACAAGCAGAACATTTTACTGTTACTAAATAGGACTCACTCTGAAGTCTCTCTTTTGTTCAGAAATTAAACTTTAATGCACAACCCAAAACAATTCATCAACGCAGGGAACATCATGCTCAGATCAAACACACCAAATAATAAGGGTTCCGCATATGCGTGGACACAATATTTTAATTCATTAAGTTCCCACTACTTATCTGGGGGAGGGTCCTATATAAAGACAAAAATGCCAACTTGCAACCCAGCAGTGACCAGGACCCCAGGCAAACCTCGCTGCCCTGTTTTGCCAGGCAGACCTGACTCTGGTGTTTGGACATTTTCTAGTCCAGTGATGCTAAACAGGCACATCATAAAAAGGTACATGAGGCTTCTAACTTTGCATATCACCCCTTGGACTTCTGTCTGGGGGGAAACAAGCTTTTTCAAGGGGAAGCTTTCCTGGTACACTACTGAGTGTTTATTCCTGCTTCAGCCTTCACCCCCAGCCCTTTCAGCATCCAGCTTAATGTCGTTTACATCCTTCCTCCCACCGTTGTTTCTCAGGGGGAGGAAAGGGGGCAGGGGGCTGGTGGTGGCACAGGAGGAAATCACCTTTTTCTGCCTGAAACTACAATTCTTGTCCAACAAAACAATGCCAACAGTGCAGAGGAAGCTTTGATTATGCAAAATGGATGGACACATCACGCCTTCTTTTGCAGTAGGTTATAACCTAAGGAGTTCCTCACACGGAAAATTACATCGGTGACCGTCCAGACACATTTTACACATTAATACCGTGTATTCATCATCTTACAGGATCTATAGCTTTCCTCTGCCCCTTTTGTTTTAGGGCAGCTTCCCCTCTCCCTCCTCCCATCTCAGAAATAGCCCAGCTGGCTCGGTAGAAAACGAGTAAAGTGTTTTCTACATGACCTCTATGTATTTTACTCTGTGGGAAGAGCAACGTGGAATGCACACTCAGCAGGCGACGAGATTTGAGCCTGATTGTCCTCGAGGCATTTCTTCCATAAAATGCAGGACTATCAACAGTATTTCCACCCTTGGCTCTCCCCCCGTCCCATCACCCCCTCCCCACCACTGCCGCTTCTCCGCTGTTGACTGCACCTGGCTGCGCTCAGAAAGCCAGGGAGCAAAGCACAAACAATGAGCATCGAGCAGCAACAGCTCTCTTTGTTTCCCATGCAAATCCTACCTCTGATAGTTGTCACATCTTCCTCCGAGGCGAAGCCTAATTATTAATAACCAGAGATCCAGCAGAATCCTCTGAACTCCCACCAGTTGTTAAGCGCTGTCATCGTTCCCTCCTGGTGCTTAAACCTTTTTGGACCATTAATGTCACAACCCCTGCTAACTCATAGCTTAGTACTCCCGGCTCAAAATGTCTGAAATAGTTTGGAAGGACAATAGGAATGAGAGGCACACTAGACAGCCGTGCTTGAAATTAGTTATCTCAAGCTGATTTAAGGCTGTTTCATAGTGCTTTTAAGGTATTCACTCGGTAGAGTTTATTAACCTAGGCTAGACATGCCATTCCTGCTTTTATTCAGTGCTGTAATAGGATGGCTGCTAGAAATGCAGCGATAGGTCTAACCCTATTCATCCCTCCTTAGCTTTTAAATCGCCCTAGGAGAGGAAATAGCTTCAGTCATCCTTAAACTTACTGAGGCTACTGTTTCTGCAGAGCAGGGTTTCACACATTGTTTTGAAACTAAGGAGAAAATCACTCCCAGGAATGGAAGGTGCCGTAGCTCTCATGACTGATGTGAATGGCAAGATGAAGGCGGCAGCATCCGCCCCCACCACAAGCTGAGACTGTCGCAGGAGTTAGAGCAAGTAGCGATTGGAAGCTGAAAGTTCATAAAACTCTATAAGGCAGATGTGGAACAAAGCAAATGATGGGGGTGTATGGACTGTACCGTGTGTTGTATTTACAGAGTCAGAGAATGCTACGCTTCTCAAAAGGCAAAATACAGCTTGCAATCTGAACTGGCAAGTTTGGGATAATTATGAGCAAAAGAAACATGAGTGATGAACAGCATTTGCAGTGCCTTTGATGGGGGGGAAGAGGAGTGGTGATAAGATGCTGGTGGAGACTTGCTGTTTTCATTAAAACTGTCCACATCTCCAGATCTCAGGTCAGAGATATGAGTGCTTTGCTGAGGGCTTGAAGCCTTTTTTTTTGTGTTGGTTGCTAGTTAATAACCAGCCTAGGTCAAGATGGATCAAAGCTGGTTAACATCTGCTGTCAGTTCAGTGTTGCTGATCTCAGTGTGGTCCCTAGTGGACAAATGGAAAAGCCACCAGCACAGATGTCCCTGTGCCAGCAATAGTGGACTGGAGAGGCAACCAAGTGCAAATGCAGTTTGAGAAAGACCAAGTGGGTAGTTAGCATTTTTGCTGCTTGTTCAGCACCTGCCTGACTTTTTGGTACCACCCAGTTCACAGCCCTTGGCTTATAATGAGAACACCATTCATCCCAGAAATGAATGGTGTTTAGAGAGGTTAAGGAGGAAGGCAGATGACAGTGAAAGCCCATCTGTGTCTGCCTCACACAGTGGGAATGAAGGGGTTAAGGGAGCACTAATGGTAAATATGCATTAGGTTTTTAAGTGATTGGGACCTGAGGGCACTGAGGGCTGGTTAAGTGTAAGCCTTCTCCTTTGAGAAGCTCTGGTTTGGATTTGTGTTGGTCCTTTGCTCTGTTTACTGTTATGGACTATTTGAAAGTTGAGGAGGCTGCTGATCTGGGCTCAGCCAGATGGTGGATTCTGCTGTGTTCCTAGGGGGAAAGTGGCCTGCCACCAACGTACCAGATGCCCACGCTGCCAAGGGCTTTACCAAATAGCATGTGTGCTCAGCATGGGTTGCAGGTCTCTCCTTCTGCACTGGCCTTCACAGAAACTATAGTGAAAGCCAGCTTGATGCTGGTGCAAGCAAGCCGTAGATACTGATGGGAACATCTGGGTCTACCATGATATTTGACCCTGAATCAACATTGCTCTTAACAGGGCTGCCTTTGCACTCTGTGCTTCCTCATGCTTGTATTTGCTGTCACCCTTGGACAACCTCCCTTCCCCTTTTTGCACTCTGCACCTTACATAGTCTGTGTGTGAGAGAGGAGGTCTTACAGAGAGAGGGGAGGGTTTGCAGTGGGGGATTATGAGCACCTTAAGCTTCTCCCAGAATTGGTGGGAGCAGAGGACTTAGAATTCTATAGGCATGCATCTCAGGGTGGACCATTACATGCTGACTGCTGGCACGGCCGCAGAACAGTACCTGCTTTGTGAATAATTTAAAGAACTTCACTGACACTTACCTAACATTTCTCACAGGCACTACATTCACCTTAAGGTAGGAAAAGAAAAAAGGGAAAAAAGAAAAGTTGTCCTTGTCCTGATCCTGTCCCACTAAGGGGCTCACTGTGCAATTGTTCTGTAAGTGGGATGACACAGCAGTCTAAGAGACATTACAGAGATTCCTCTTGAAGGTACACAGGCCTAGGGGTGCTAACTTTGTTGATGATCTTTTGAGAAACTTCAGTACTGAACTGGATACAATAGTGTTCAATGACAGGTTAAAGCAGGTCATCACTGCCACCCATGTCCATGGTTCACTAAGTGTGTATGCTGAATACAGGGCGGCTCATGAAAAATGGGTGACTGTCTCAGCTCTCCCTTCCCTTATACAGTGAATAAAGTACCTATGGACCTTCCTGCCACAGTGTGCCCAAGTACTACTACCCTTTGCAGTAGGTTAAAGTCAACAGGTAGTAACTATCTGTGAGAACTGCATAATCCAATGGACAAGGAGGTGTATTTACATTGGGTGGTAATTGAAAGGGGGATAAACTGCTTGAGGTGTAAGGTGTAGGCCAATGGAGGATGAGCAGAAAGATGTAGGGGCTGATTTGTTTAAAATGGTTCAGTCTTAGGGGGATATTCTGAGATACTCCCCCTTTCCTCAGGTTCTTCTGATCAGTGAGAGGCACCAGCAGCTGCCAGCAGTGATGGGACTCATGCATACTCCCTACCCTTGCCATGGCTCCACTGCTGCTGCACCTTTCTGATACACCAATCTGCTCTGTGCTGGAAACAAGGTATAGAGAGCAATGGAGCACTGATCAGATTGGGTATGGTAATTTTCTATCTTTCTGGACTGTATGAATATTGCAAAGTAGGATTGCCCCGGGAGACAGGGGACTTACATGTGCTTTCACTTTGCCTTCGATCAGCAAAATCCTATTGACTTCTGTAGGAGCTGAGGTTGACCCTCTTTTGAGAAAACCCATTGCTTGCAAAGTATTTGCAGCAATCTAAAACATCTGTTTCTGACCAATGCTTGCTTAGGAAATGGCCAAAGAGAGGAAGAATTCAGCAGATTTGTAGCTTGCATGCTGATTTTAAGTCAAACAATATAATGAATGGAGCATCTAGTGCATAATTTCATTATGAGTCATCCTAAATATAAGGAGACTTTGATAGATACATAACAAGAAAGTCTAACTATCTGTTACAAATACACATTTCTAATTGCACAGGAAAGTACCCAATATAATTAAAGATGAAGGTTACAAGTTCAATAACCTTTTCTTCCTCTATGGTTACAAATTCTCTAGGAACAGTATGAATTTGTTTTGAAGTTGGCTACCTATCAGCATTCTTTCTACCCACTTTTCAAACAGCAGCAGGGAGTCTTACAAATCCATAGATACTTGGTGCAAATTGCATATTAAAGGAATGATGGGAATGATCTGTCGATGGTTCTCCCATGTTGGGTCCCTCTGTACAATGTCAGTGATCAATGCAGCGTTAGCCTGGCAGAGCTGCAGATGTGCAGGGCAGGTAATGGGTTGTATTAAGTATGTATAATTACAGTGTAAATGAACATTACTCTTAACAATTAAAAGGATCCTTCAAAAATGGTGAAATGCTGTCCTAAAAATCAAGATACTCTTAGGCTTTGTGGAGCCTGAACTCAGAACTGAGTTTTGCAGATGGCAGCTATTTGCTAGACAGGGTGAGCCCACCATGGGGGAAAATAAACTCCTAATGATGATCTTGGCTACACGCATTAATCCCCACTCTGTCTTCTAAAGCATGAATTATCAAGAAAGCTGGTTGCTGTCGGTCCCTCCATTTATGGCTCTGTCTGATCTCCCTTCTTTTTCCTATGGTAAAACAGGCAGCACCTGCACCTTCTCCAAACTCAGAGTGCAATGCCACCACAGGAAAAGACTCAGACAGGCTGTCCTGGGTGACCATTTGTAAACTATTATCTTTAGCATAAAGGCAGAAATCACTTGTTTACTGATGGTGAAATGCAACCCTGCAGTCTCTCTCATGCTGAGAATCACAGGACACCAAAATGTCCTGGAAATCTGTTCATTTAACTGAGTTATATTACATCAACCAGATAATCACTTTCACATGCTGTTTGATTGTCCCCCTTTAGATGCCAACGCTGTCTTTTTCTCGCATAGCTCTTTTTGAGCCGCTTGCCTAGAAGAAAATAACTACATCTGGAGTGTTGTTAAATGACCCAGAAGTTGCTGCTTTGCAGGCTGACAGTATTTGATGCAAATAGATGGCTTCTTGCTGTGAAAATCTCCTTGGTTGACAATCCATTGGATACTTTTGATGATAGTTGTCTGAGGAGTTAAAACATGGGCTCCTCTTTGCATATTCACACTAAGAGAACTGCCAGTATTAAATCCTTCTTATGCAGTTTCAGCAGAGGCCTTTCTACTCCCCATTTGTTCAACAGCTGCTGGTGTGCATTTCTCCTTCTCTTTGCCTTCAGCTTTTGCCATCTGCCATCATTAAATTGCCCAGGTGTTGGAAATCTTTCTCTTCTCTTGTAAACATTATTCTGCCTTCTTTTTCACTAACCTTCATTTATAGAGAGGCTGATAGATCAGGCTAGCTGTTCTCAAAACATCTGCTATGTTTCATACTATATGGGGGTGTATGTGTACAAATACTTGCTGGCAAAAATAAAGACTCGTTAACTCTTGCTTCACTTTTCATCTCCAAGAGTTTTCCTACACTTCTTGATGTGCCAGTTAATTAATACTTGACAGTTGGGATGTTACCTAGAGCAAATATATCATAAAGCATAGCTAATTTTCAGAAACATCAAAGCTTCTATGTACTGCAACAGTGTCTAGCCCTCAGTGGTATTGGGAAGCAGCGGAGATGAGAGGTACCTAAGACAGTTACAAGCAGAGACACCAGAGTAAACCTTTTTTCCTCTTTAGAATGCTTCTGCTGCTGCAAACAAGGGCCACTCCACTGACTTTGGTATATTTTCTGCTCAGATACAGGTCAGGCATCCTTTTATGATTACCTGGAGGAGAAACCCAGACTCAAAGAGCATCTTTCTCTATGATGGGTAGTGTAAACTATTGAATGCTTTTGGCAGAGATGATGAAATTAAATGATTTCTGGTGTGCCCAATCCTCCACAGTAAATCACTGAAGATTGACTGTAAGTTTGAACAGTAACAAAGCAGCACCCAACAAAACTGGCTGCTAACGCAGTGCTGCTTTCTGGGATCAGTGAATGTTTACTGCCTAAAGGCTAGTGAAATATGCTTAAAGGCTAGTGAAATATGTATCTGAGGATGCGCACCTAGTTGCTGGGGCCAGTCTCCAGCACGAGTATTGAGTAATTCCAACAGGATTTTACACTTCTGTGGTTTTACTCTCCTCAGTTTGGCTCTCTACACCAGAGCCTTCAAAGCCTGATTTTGTGTTCAACTATTGGGTAGAGATGTTTTCCTGCTCTGAACAGTTCTGCTGAGCAGCAATTGCTGCCTGCTGCTTTCCTGTTAAGCAATGGATTGTTGGTCAAACATTCAAAGCCCGTGTAGGTCTAAGCTCTGTGTGCAATTCTCAAAATTTACTCCTCTCCTGGAATGTCATGGCCAGAGGTTGTTTCTTGCTTGCTCAATAATTTCCTGAAGCACTGCTCCAATCAGCACTGTTGTGCTTTCCTTGCTTTGTAACAGGGAAGGCACCGTGCTATTCACCTTTTCAGACAATAAAACCCCAACAAATTGGCCATTTAGATGCTTTCTGATATTACAAAGAGTGCATAGCCATTTCTTCACCAACTCTCAACAGCTTTTTCTATCTACACGTTCCTATGTTCATATTACTACTTCAGGAACTTTAGCAAGATACTGATAGATAATTCTTTCATTGCTTTTTTTTCCCCACCATCCTGCAAATGATTTGCTATGCAGAGCTCTCCTCTCTTCAGGATTCAAGTTTCTGATTTAATCGGTTCGTCCTTTTATTCTTTACTCAGCTGCTGCTTTGCTTTGGTGGAATAGTCACTTCTCTGATGAAGCCCATGCTTCTATTTCTGTTCTCTCTCTTTTTGAAAGGTCTCTTGCATCAGTGAAATTCCTGTTTGGGTTTCTCTGATGATTTGGTGCAGTACACTAAGCTCTGTACTCTGGGTGTGAAAGATCAAGTTGTGGAGAGAGCATGCAAAGAGGGAGGGAAGGGGACTTTGACGTGCCAGGGGGGGGAGTTTTCAATGAAATCATAAGAGAAGCAGACAGGTAAATTGCTTTGGAAGATAGGATCTGTATTATGGAGAGGCTATTTGTAGCACTGTGCCTCAGTTTCCCCATTTGTAAGCTAAGCATAATCCTGTCTTTATGCTCTGTGAGCTTTGTCTGAGGATTGAAACAAGACAACAGAAATTCAGTCTTTTAAAGCTTAAATTGTTGCTGTCTTGCTGATAAGCTTTAAATTCAGGAGAGCAAGAGCCTAAAATTGCCTAAGTAGAATCACAGAATCAGATTTTTTTTTTGTTGGAAGATACCTTTGAGACTATCAAATCCAGCTGTTACCCCAGCACTGCCAGGTCACCACTAAACCACATCCCTCAGCACCACATCTCCACACCTTTTAAATACCTCCAGCAATGAGGACTCTACCACTTCCCTGGGCAGCCTGTCCTTGTGCTTTGGAACCCTTTTGGTTACCCCAACACCCAATCTAAATGCCCCCTGGTGCAACTTGAGGCTGTTTCCTCTCATCCTATCAATTGTTATTTGGGAGAAGAGTGACCCCCAGGTCGCTACAGCCTCCTGTCAGGTAGTTGTAGGGAGCAAGGTCTCCCCTGAGCTTCCTCCAGACTAAACAACCCCAGTTCCCTCAGCCACTTCTCATAAGACTCGTTCTCTAGACCCCTAGCCTCCATATCATGCAGTGCGCTTTACTTTGCTGCTGGTCACATAGATTTGCTCCTGAAGGCACGACCTCTCTTGCAGTGTCCTCACAGCCATCTGGCAGCCATTTACTTTTCCTTCTTTGGCCTAAAGGGCACCCAGAAGGAACGGCTGTTTTTATTACATGTCTAAGACGTCAGAGTCAAGCAATACAGCTCATGATACCTGCTCTGGCACAAGCATTATCAGCTGCTGTTACCTCCATGCTCACGCCAGGCACACTGTGTGTCAGCAGTACTCTGCATGGAGCTGGGGGCTGGCACCCTCCAGGATGGTTCTGGGTCGTGCCAGGCTTGAGAACAGGGTGGAAGAAAACATTTATTTATTTTTTTTTCCATTTTCCCCCAGCTGTGTCTTGATGCCCCCAGGCTCTCTTCTCCAACATTAGACAATCCTAAGATTCAGCTGGACAGGGTGCTGGGCCAGTTCGTGTAGACCGTGCTTTTGCCAAAAAAAGGTTGAACCAGATGTTCTTTGAGGTCCCTTCCAACCTGGTATTCTATGATTCTTGTGTCCATGATCACAAGATGGATGCGTCTGTGGGATGCTGCTGGTAGTGCAGCCCTACTTGGAGGGTGAAGAAGGATTTTGGTGGCAGATTCACAGCAGACAGGGAGCAGGAGAGGACGTTCCCTGGCCTGAGTTTTAAGACCAGCCTCTTTGGAGAAAACATGTACTGGCAGAGACAGGAGAAACCTTTCACAGGGTGTGACTTTTTAATTTTATTGACTTATAGGCTATAGCAGGTGCTCAGAGGGGCTTAACTTACAGTGGGGCATGCTGCTGCAGAGTGTCTAGCTACTGCCAAAGCTACCAGCAAAGGATTTATGGTTGTGAACATCAAAAATTCACCAAGGTTCAAAATATTTTCTCAATTTTTCCGTGTGAATCTGGAGTGGCCAGAGGGATTTGACTGTATTTACTGAAGTAGAGTTGTTTGGGATTTATACCAGTGAAGGTAACATTTGGTCTTAAGCATATATCTCCAAAGAGATACAGGTTTTGTACATATTTCCCCTCTGTGAAAAACTACTCTCCCCATCCTGTACAAAGCTACCACTTCTTCCTCATCCTCACTGCAGCTGAGGACACAGGGTGTACTTATGGATAAATGATTTGGAAAAAAAAAAAATCATATTTAGAAACCAGGCAGATATATTCCAAGAAGAAAAAGGCAGAATGATGAAGCTTTTCCTTTAACACAGGCTACAGGGATACTCCTTTGGAAAAACCACACATTTTTCCATTGATAAAAGAAGTATTTTTTTTCTGTCCTCTCTGATACATTTTTGAATTCTGCATAAGCAAAAACATTAATGTATCATCAAAGGACAAAGTGAAGAGGACTCCAGAGAAATTTAGCTAGTGAGTTATCTCTGGTTTTAATTACCTAATGCTATTTGTTTACATCTGTTTGAAATGATTTTACACTCATTATGCCTATTGAAGTGATATTTCATTATTTTTCACTTTAGATAATTTTTAAAACAGAAAAAAGGAACAACTTGTCCATAAATACACCTGTAATTTGACCTTTTCTCTGCTGGGAGAAGCTTTAAGTGGATTCTCTAAAATTTTGTGTCTGTACTTGCTCTATTTTGAGACTCTTGGAAATAACTTTGACTCTAAATTGTGGACTCTAAGAGTCTCAGAAGATGCACTGCAAGCTGTGGAGTTCATCCCTACTGGGATGAGGGGCCATATCCTTAGCAAAAAACACTGCATGAGGATTTGTCCAGCAGCACACAAATCCTGCCCTTCTACTGCAGGGGCTCCTAGCTGGAGCTTTAGACTGCAGAAACCAACTATGTTTTAAATGGTGAGTGAATAAAACAAGCTTGAAAAAAACAGTCCAGAAAACCTTTAATTCTGTACTTCTGCAACTAATCTCCTAGCTCCGGTGTGACCAGCTGGATGTTGCAGGATCAGGCTCTGGGGATGCATTTTGGCCTCAGCTGCCTGTGCTTAAAGATAAAAGCACTCTGGTGTGCCACACAAACAAACAGGCATGCACACTGCATCCCTAACCCTTGGCTCACTCCTCTAATCCATTCTCCTCCCACCCACTGCCATCGCAAGAAGGATGTGTATTCTTTGCTTAGTTTTCATGTTTATATTTCAAATACCTCTTGGTGCAGTAAACTAGTAAAAAGCCCCAATCCCTGGAAATGCAATACCCTTTGGGGGAGGCATGACAGATCTGGTAGTACAGGAACAAACATCCCTAGGGTCCCATTTATCTCACACAGCATGTCTATTTTCCTTCCCCCACCCCCCGAGTTGCTATTATTTTTGCACAGAGGACTAATCCAACTCTTTCCCTTGTTCCCCTCTGCTGCCCACTGGCTCCTGCTTTGCCCAGCTGGCTCATTGACCCCTGCCAGGCTGGAGAGCTTAAGCCATGCTTAGCCTCCAGCAGCAAGCTCTCATGTAATCCCTCAGCAAAGGAAAGGTGACTCCTTGGAGCACCTGCCTGGGTCTTCAGACACATTGTACTGTCTGCAGAGTGGAGTTAAGGAACTGCATCAGAATAACAGACGCTCAGTTGTCTCACTAACACAGAACAGAAGCAAGTCCACCAAAAAAAGCCAAGTACCCCTGTCCCTCTTGGTCCAATGCAAAACCTCTGCTCTGATCAGGTTTAAGTGCTGGCTGGTGTGGAAGGGTCAGGAAGCCCATGTGAGTAGAGAGATCTCTTAATCTGTGAAGAGCTTGGAGGGGCATCTGTCAAGCATGAAAGGTGCAACTTGGGATCAAAGCATAGTTTGCTGTCCCCCTGCAGATGTGCATGGGGCATTGTACGTTGCAGAGGAGCACTGAGAAGCTATTGGGGATGGCACTGAACCATGAAGCACCCTGTGATAGGGCTTTGCTTTCCCAGGTTTCCCACCTGAGCTTGGCATAACCTTTCCCAGTGAAAAACACACCAAAACCTCCCCCAGACTGCACGGCACCAGAGCCTCAATGCCCTGTATCAGTGATGGGCGTCTGCCTTGTGTACAGCCTGCTGGGTTTAAAATATCTGCGTGAAAAGCAGTTCTTAAAGTCACTCGCCTGTTGGTGGGAGGCAGTGTTGGGTCCTTGTGAGCAGCAGTGCAGGATTCTGGGGTGGGCTGCGCTGTGGGTAAGTGCCAGTGCCAAGGTAGGCAGCAGTGCCAACGCCAGAGTGGTCAGCCAGCAGTGTCTGCAGTGGCATCACCACTGACACCCCTCTATTCTCTCTTCGAAAACTCAGGGGAAGCCAAGGCAAGAGCTGTGTTTATACATGTCAGTAATGAGACATTTCAGCGTATTTGCTGAGATAGGATTTCAAGAAAGAGCAAATCCAAATTATACCTTTCAGAGGGATAAGGAAATTGAGCCCCAATTCAGCTCTTGGCTCCACCTGCATAAATATAAAGCAACTCCCCATCAATCCATAGAATTACTCCTGCATGTGGCAGTGGGAGAGGGCAGAATTTGGCCATGCTGAACATGGGATAACATGAAGGATCATTGATCTGGAGCCAGTTAGGAACCCAGTGTTAGTGGACTGGTAGCAAGTGATGTCTCCCACAGACTGCGATGAGTAAAACAGGTCTGAGTCCAAAAGCTGAAAATATGCTTTTTCTTTCCTCTCTCTTGCAAAGAAATCAATCATGTGCATTATTGTGGAAGGTTTCCCTTTCAGGGACCACTCCATTGTGTCAAGCGCTGTACAATGACAGAACAAAAAGAAACTGTCTGCCCAAAATTATTCATGTGTTTTATTGCAGTAGCCTCTTGATATTTTAGCCACTAGAGCACTCCTTGTAATATTTGAGATGCTGTGAAGAAATTTCATGCCATTAATTCTCAATATAGCCATTTTTTAATGAAAAAGAGGATCAAGATTCTGTGTTTCTGTATTTGATATGATATATATGAGAAATATATTCCCTACTGTATAATTACTACTGTCTGCTATAACTCCTGACTCTAGATGTACAAACACATTTTACTCTTAAAAACTTAAATCATGAAGTGGGATTTTGTTCTGGAGATCTTTTGACTGTTTAATAATAGCACTCAGTAAGCATTATTATTAAATGTTAGAAGTGTTTTCTCCTTAATGATGGAAGAACCACCTTAATGTATGTATAAACCAAATTTGTCTAGCAATATAGTTTTACAAAGGAAGTCTTAAACTTTCCTGAATCCCTTCTGATTTCAGTGGGTTGACAAGAATATAAGTAAGAAGAAAATTTCTGCCTTTGCTGGCATCTGATTTTTGAATTGGTTTAATTATGACAAGAG
>JANHFX010029424.1:0-24139 GCA_027560015.1 Chloroceryle amazona | reverse complement strand
TGCAACTGCCTTCTGAGCATGAATGTACTTGCAAAGTTCATAAATTTACTATCTTAGCCAAGTCAGGAAGCAAGGGGGACTCTGTTCCTGCACGTGTCTGTACATTTTCTCTGAAAAAGTTCAGGCCATGAGGAGTGTACAGCACCGTATCCAGCTGGTGTTGTCTGAAACAGAAATACAAGCGTGTAAGTGAGCATCTTGATTCTATATACATTTGAGAAATAGCTGGTACTACAGGAGGAAAGAATAAACAATTGCTTTTGGGAAGCTTCTTAGTGTCATGGGGTTAAAGTTGGGAAAATAAGCCTAGATCAGTAATTGTTGTGGAGGAGACAGTTTCCCAGAGGACCAATCTTGGACCAAACCTTCCTTCCTTTTGGTGCTGTGTGACACCTACTAGAGCTTCTCCAGCCCAGAGAGCTTCACTGTAGTCCATTGTAATGGGCACTGCTATGTCTACAGCTTCTCTTTTTTTCAGATGATTTGAAAAGACTATGTCAAATAAAGAACACAAACCTTCTCTGACAAAAATAGCAGATAGAAGAATTAAATAGACCTAGAGGACAGAAAATGAGTACTTAAAAGGAAGGAAAAAAAAAAAAAGACACAGGCCCATTATTCAGTTTGACTAAGTTTTGGCTCACATTTTCTTGTACTGTGTCTTAATGCCAGCAGGTCTTGGAGTCAGAGGTGCACTATTCAGGCTGCTACCTCCATGCTGAGTGCAGACAACTTGGAGTAGCTCCTGTACCCCTAGGGTTATGGAAGGAAGAGACTTGCCCTCCTAAAACTACCTAAGATTTTCTTCCAGTGATAAAATTCTCTAGAGAAAGGAAACACTCTACAAAAATTGCTCATTAAGGAAATGAACTTTAATGGATTTTGTGAGTACCATTTGTAATTACTGTGGTAATGAAGGATTCATTGCCATCTTTTGTCACTGAGCAATATGTGTGAATGTGGTACCGATACTTTTCCCCAGCTTAGTCCCAAGGAGAATGCAGCTAAAAAGAGACACTGGCAGTCATGGTCTCTGTGGTTGCTTAATGTGCTGCTGACTTCTTGGGCAAGACTTTGTTTCCCAGGGTTTTGGTTTGCTCATGTGTAAAGCAAATATTTTTACTATTGCTGAAGGTATTTGTAAAAGAAAGTGTTCATGGAGTGCTCCAAGATCCCTGATAGTGCTGCAACTCAAACCCAAGGTCATGCTGACCTTGATTGTTGAACACGACTGAGCTGCCTTTTTTTGTTGCTGCTTAAATCAATGCACTGAAAATGGTTCGCTCATGTTTGCCACTTCACAGGTTCCCTTTTTCTCTAGGAGCTTGCTTCAAGTCAAATAGTAAAACGTTTCCATCCATCTGGTAGATGCCTCAGAACGAGAGGAAGCCAGCAAAGATGATACTATATCAGGCATAAGCCGCCCAAACTCAGCTATTACAGAAGACTTTTCCCTATCACTTCATCTGACTACTAAATAGCTGAAAATTATGCCTAATGTTTCCTGCTCTCTTCCCTCTATGCACATGGTAGGCATTCTGTTTCTGAAACACTCGCCTCATGTTCATGGCATTTGGCCTGCAGCAGTAAGGTTGAGTCCAGCCCCAGAATGTCTAAAACATTTTCTTCTAATAGATGGCTTACCATAAGCTGGAAATGCGTCACACACCACCCAGTTATTTCCACATCATAAACTCCTAATGCTTCTTTAGACTGATGGGGTTTTGTATTTGCTAAGAACCTGGAAATATGCCAAATGTTCTTCCATGCATGATGCTTCTTTTATTTTAGCCACTGTTGAGTTAATCATTGGGCATTTCTGGTGCTTGAAAGCCCCTCCATTTGCTCCTGAGTATTAGCTTAAAGCACCAAGCCACTCTGCAGCTAGGAGCATCCTGTGTATCAGGGACAGGAAACATTTGTGGCGAGATGTGACCTCCCACCCTGGCCATGGGGTTTGCATTGCAGGCATTCCCAGGACTACAGAGAATTCCTGGGGCTGGGAGCCAAGCTGTCCTCAAGTCCATGTTCCCACTTGATGTACTTCTAAGTATTTTCTTTAAGCTCTGCATGCCACTGATCCTATTCCCCAACTTCTCTTCCTTTTTCCCTCTTCAACCCACCTGCCACACTAAAATCCCTGTAAAGCAGCATGGCTGGGAAGTTCCAATCATCAGTTGTCTGCTGGAAGGAGAGGTGTTTGGGAGGGCAGTGAGAAGGAGCTGGCTGTGAGTACAGATTTGCAGTAGTCGCTTGACTTCTGCACTCAGGTCTCTGGTTATCCTGTTGGGATGCAATTGATTTGTTAGTCCCAAGAACCAAGAGACAATTCCACTTCATTAATCACTTTGCTGACTGCCTTCTAATGGTCTTATCAACATGCTTTGACATCTGCAAACTGTCCCATCTTTGCAGTGCTCTGCCTGCTCACCTCTCCCTTTCATTTTTCCTTTCATGGCCAGACTGTGGTGACCAAAGTGAATTTCCTCTTTTCCCCACCGACTCCAAGTCTGATGTGCTTTCCAGATTCTCCAGCTGCTCAACACTAGTTAAGATTGTGCCAACTTGTCAGTGATAATCCCTTCTTTATTTTTGTTCCCTCGGAGGATTGTGTGTAAAAAGATTCAAGCATAAAAATCTGCTTCAGTCCTGAAGCTTGGCAAATAGCGCCTCAGGCAGGAGGAAACATCTTTGTTGGGTTAAAACCAATGATAATGTGTTTGGCCATTTTTCAGTACTAAGAGTGTAAAAATAATAGTTTGTGTGATGGGGGAGTTTATGAGCTTACTTAACTAAAATGAGTTTGATTTAGAAAATACAGCCTTATTGCAGTGCTTGGAACCCCCCCTCTTTTAAGGTTTGTGATTGTATTCTGTGACTATACACTGCATTCTCCAAACACACCTAGGAACCTAGGAGTTAATTATGTCCACACAGCTACTTGCATATACACGTATGCAAATACAAACAGGCACATGCATGCACTCATAGATTGTTTTCTCTTTGCCCATTCTAAAAGCTCTGACCTTGTACCAACTCTTCTGTAGCTACAGGAACTTCTTCTTCCAGTGCTCTGCAGAGGTGTTCTCCACAAACAAAAGCTTTGCTTCCTCAATGCACAGCACAAAGTATCTGTGAGCCACAGTTCATGAATCCTGGCTTTGCAGGCTGACATCAGACCTCATCACATGCGGTGAATCCTTCAAATGTCAGCTTCCCTAGGGACTACCTTTCAAAGTACAGCAATAATGTAATGGTTTTCACTTCTGCCACGTTTTTCATTACAGGATTTGATCAGCACTAAGTCCTGACTTCAGGCTTGGAATAACTTTGTGAAAGAGGAGCATGCTGGCATCCTCTACCCTAGAAGCAAAACAATTCTTGACTAGAGTAGAAGTGTCAATAGAACCTCCTGCTACAACCATGGTCTGCTAGCACTGAGCTGTAGGGCTAGAGGTCTGGACATAAGCAGAATGTCATGCAAGGAAAGAAGGAAGAAATGGCAAGGCTGTTAGAGCAATTGGATGGCGCTTTTACTGATTCCAGACTCTGTGAATTAATCTGATTCAGCCCAAAGCGACAGCAAACTGCCATGAAGCATAATTAACATAACTAGCTGCAAGATTACCTCTGCTTTGCCAGCGTACCTCCTGCTATATAATCTTACAGCCATCCCTACTTACATGACTGTGCAGATGGGGACAAAATCTCACACTTCAAGATATAAGAAACCTCTAAACATCTCATGATACCTAGAAAATAGTTAAATGATGCAGTATGTTTACTATGAGTCATCATGCACCATTAATAACAACAGCGCTGTTACTCCCCAAATACCTATAAGCACAAAACAAAGGCCTTCCTGTTATAAAATTGGAATCACACTATATATTGGTTAATTCCACCCCAAAACACTTCAGATCCTCAGTCCCACTAGAAAGCGTTATAGTTATCAAAAATCCAACAGATGAAACCAAAAAGTCATGGCAGAATCCACACTGTCCAAATTAAAGCCTCTGAGATTCTCTGCAAATCCATCACAGAGCATAAAAAGCATTAATTTATTTCCTGGCTTCACATCCTTCTGACCTCTTAGCATCCAAACACATTATCAGTGGCCATTCCTTTGCTTTTGGGAACAGTCAATGAAAATCAGGAGGGAAAGGACTTGCAATTACCAGCACAGACCTGGGTATCACAGGAGCTGCACTTTGCCACAGGCTTGCTGTATCCTCTTGGTTAGGTTGCTTAATGTTTTTATGCCCTATCTCCCACTCTGTCCCAGGTATCAACTGCTGATTTACTTCAAAAGGCTTTTGTGAAGCTCCATTTGTCAGTGCATGTGTTGTATTATTTATTGTCAAAGACATAAACAATCACATCCTGAAGATGCTGAGCACATCACCTGCATTTTGATTTCTGCCAAAACCTCTCTTCCAGTCAGAACAAAACTTTTCTTTCTCCTTCACTAGTGTAAGGCTTTTATTCAATAATGATTAAATTCAACAACCCAATATGCGTGTTTGAGGCTGTGCAGTCCGCTCCCAGACATTCTGTAACAGGGAAGGCTCCAGGGAAAGTCACCAGATTTGTGATGCAATGGTGGCAAAAAGCATTACTAGTTTTGAGGACTCTTTGCAATGCGCTTGCAAGTGGTGGTCCTGTCAGCATCTTCAGCAAGGTGTTACTCATGTCTGAAGGACAGCTTTTAGGGTGAGAATGTGCCCTGCATAGATGCTTAAAGTGCAGCAGGATAAACATATGTGAAGAAAAAGCTGAATAGAGCCCAGATAGGACATCTGTCTCTGTTAATTCTACACAGGGTAAATGTATCTGAGGAAAAACACATAAAAAGAAGTATATTTTCTATAAATATTGGTGAAAATACTGTTTTGTTTTTACTAATTTTTCTTCTAGAGACTCTGGTCTATCAGACTTCCATGTTCCTGTTATAAAACCTGATAACAAACTAGGCAGTGGCTAGATTTAACATCCTGACTGACCTTATCTAACTGACCTTGCACCAAAACAGCACAGTATG
Organism: Chloroceryle amazona; assembly: GCA_027560015.1. NCBI lineage: Eukaryota > Metazoa > Chordata > Aves > Coraciiformes > Cerylidae > Chloroceryle > Chloroceryle amazona. The sequence continues at coordinate 19,098 of JANHFX010029424.1, read as the reverse complement.
CTGCCAAATTTTTCAATTCTATTCAGTATCTGAAGTCTCAGGAGGTCCACTTCCTAAATAATTTTTAATCTGTTGACCTTATTGCATAGCCCAGAAACAGAACTGCCAGGCACTTGGCGGGGGGCAGGGGGGGAGGCATTTAAGCACATTCACAAATGGGGAGCTCTGGGTCCAAAGTTCTTCTCTGAAAATTCAAAAGTGCTGGGCTTTTCTGAGTGATGGAGGGTGTTGTAAATGCTGAGAATAACAAGGTCTCTGTCACTAAAACAAATTTGGCCTTCCCATTCAACCGGGAATAAGTATTTGACTAAAACCCTGCCACATTCTGGAAGGCTGAAGATGATTTGAATGGTACAAAGTGTTGTGTTTCTAAAGGTGCATGGCTTCAGTTTAGGAAGAACTCTTCTCAACACTTCAACAAGCGAAAGTTAGAAATGTATCTTGAGACCCTTCAGAAGAGTTTAAGGTTATGTCACTTATTATGCAAGCCAAAAGTGGGTTGAACACAAAATGACACTGACTTTTCAATCATTAATGGCACAATCAACTAAAATACATAATCTGTTGCAGTGAACACGGTGTTTGTAAACACTTGCAACTAAAGTGGAATAAGATTTAATTATAATGGGTTATATGTGCATAATAATGCAGATCATGGAGTTCTTATTAGTTGGGCTGTACCCTGAGCTCAGTTCAGGAGGAAATTATATTGAAATGTGCTATAGTGACGAGGAAATTTTAATGAGAAGACAAGGTTGAAATAATATTACTCAAAGCAAGAAGAATGAAAGCGTCCAGCGGCAGAATACAAATGACAGTAGTACAAAGTCTTTTGACTGGATCTTTGGCTTTAGGCAAAGAATAGAAATTCACACTTGACAGGTGCCAGGAACTAGGTAGGCAGAATTCACCCCACTGGTTGCCATTGTTCGGAGAGCAGGTCCATACTCTCTCTCTAAATAAGTTCTCTAGAAGCTTCACCCATTTTAGAAGTTCCACATGGTGCAAGTGACAGAATGATTTTGCTCTCGGAGCCATGAGAGTGTCTAGCTTCTCACAGACTGCTACTTTTTGGGTGAGGGCAAACAGTACTCCCAGGGACACTTAATTTCACTTATTTCCACTTTTTTTTTCTCCAATAGTATAGGCTTATATTCAAGGTAGATATTATGCATCTTTCCCTTTGCTTAATCATGGAAGTTGATTTGCTTCACATGAATTGTTTTAATTAACTATCCCTAGGAGTGGGGAAGGACCAAACTACATTTTCTAATGCACAGAAAATTACTAGTAAACAGAGCCTAAGAGCTGATCTCAGTTAAAACACGCAGACCTTGCCTAATTCTGGAAACAGATGGCTTGCAAACTACTTTACAAAAAAACAGTTATAATGGGTACATGTGTATTACAATGCAAACTGGGCTGTGCTGATTAGTACAAGGCTTTGACTTCATATTTGCGAGGTGAAAGCAATACAGCATATGAAGTAAAATGAAATAAATGAGAAAACCAAGATACTGTATTGCATTAGCTACACAATCCTTAGGAGGCCGAAATTCTAAGGAATAATTTATATTGGGCTTGGTCAAAGCTTTAAGGATACCTGTCCAGAGCTTGTTGCTGTTGGCACAGAGCAGCTACACTTAAGAACATAAAGATGCATTTCTGTAGAGTGGTAACCACTGACTGTGAGAAATTAATAGCACATTTTACATGGAGGAGGAAACCTCTGTTTGTGTCTGGTCCCACAGTATCACCAAGCATAAAAACTCTGAGATAATCAAGGAAAAAAATGTCCAGAGACCAGATTCCAAATTCTTCATTCTGAACAAGTGTTCACTCGAGGAAATTTGAAATTATATGAAAGAAATTATACTGTCACCACAGCTCGCAGTGAATAATAGTCTCATACATATTCATACATCCTCTGCTGTCAGGTAACCTCCCAGCTAGGGATCCGTGCCATTCCCACAGAAAGCAATAAGCAGCAGGGTGATCTTCTGGCTCTCCGGGGGGGGCTGGGTGGTGATGCCCCATTGCACATCTTCTGGCTTTTTCTCCGCTCTAACTTCAAGTGTTGCAACCTAGGAAGATTTCCCTGTCTGGATTTTTTTCTGGATACTTGTTCTGTGTTTCCCTTTCTCATTTCTGACTCCTCATACTCTGACTCCTCCTTCCTTTTACACGCTACCATGCTGCTTAATTCCTCCCTGTCCTTGGTGCTTGTACATTTCAGCACTAGATGGGAATGTCTCTTTGTAGCCATTTTTCTATGAGTAACAGTATATTACAAATTCCGTTCTTCCAGTACTGATTTAGATCCTTTAATCTTTCTCTATAAAGGAATGTCTCCATCCCTTTGATAATTTTTGTTGCTTTTCTCTGAACTTGCTACAATTTTTCAGTATCTCCTTGCTAATGAGTTTCCCAGAACTGAACACAATGTTCCAGGTGCAGGAACAGCACAGCCATATAAATGTGGTCTGAAATGTGTGCTGCTCCAAGGTGCACTGCCCGTTTGCTGCTATATCTGATTTCTAACTTGGATCTAACTTGTGCCTACAAGTTTTGAGGGAGACGATGGAATTTCACCTACTGTTCTGTTTCAGATATTTAGCAGGCAGATTCTAAATTGCTAAATTTGAGGGGAATTTAGTGAGTACTTTTGGCTGTGCACATCTGTCCTGAAGAATGCAGTCTGAACTTGAAGCACCACCACCCATGTGGAAGTCAAAATGCTGCCTTATGTCACTAACTTAGAAAATATCCAAGTTGTACAGCTGGATGCATAATTCAAAACCTCCTATGTAGGAAGGATGGTGGGGTAGAAGTGGATTTTCAGATGTCTTCAGGTTAGCAAGATTCACATCAGCAGAAGTGGACACACCAAATTATGAACCAAAACCTCCTTTCCTCCTACCAATGAAAATGGATTGATCCGTTTTTGTTCTGGTGAAGAGGAAAACTGGTCAAATTCTCCTGTTCTGTAACTAGTCTTGAAATAATTTTATAGCATCATGACCCATCTGCTTCTCCCTCTGGATCTTTTGCATCTTTTGTGGAGGATTTTAGTTCCTTCTAATTTCATTTCATCTGCATATCCTATAAAAAAGTTGCTTCCTCCTCCATTTCTAGATGAACAGTGAGGATATTAAATAAAACTTAAGAGTAAGCTTTGTGGTTCTTCTGTCATCTCTTCATACTTGACTCCATGCTTTGCCACTCGCTGTTAACCTCTAAAGCCTTCCAGACTATTTTAAATCAAGAAGACAGTGTTAATCTCCAGGATGATTTAAATTAATTTTTCTAGAGATTTAATGAGGCACGGTATCAAATGCACTTCTCAGATGCAAATATATTACAGCTTTAGCATTCCCTTCATCTGTTAATTTTCTGTTTCTATCAAAAAAAGTAATCAAGTTTGTCTGGTGAGATTTATTCTTGCTAGACTGATGCTGCCTGAGGCTTTGTGCTGCTGGGGCCAGCTCTCAGGCATGCCAAGCACCCATGACCAGAATTGCCTCCAAGGTCACTGGGTGTATCAACACCTCCAAAAATGGGTGTCCGTGGGGCACTGTTGTGTAACTCTACACAGGGCTCAGCTAACTGGCAGTTCTGTCTTTCTTGTATTGGTGCAAGCCCAGACAGGACTGTGATTTCTGTCCACAAATGGTTGGGATCCTGCACAATGACCTGGGCACAACTTCCCTGGAGGGCTGAAGCCAGGGCTTGTGGTCCCTCCACCTGCTGAAAGCAGCCGCTCTTGTGTTGTGACAAGGTCACCCGAAGTACCTCAAGGCTGTGCAATGGCATATCTTGCTCAGCACCATCTGAAAAGCATCCCATTCCCTGACAGGAATCATTCTCAGGGCTCTCTTTACAGTGGTTTCATTCCTGGCCAGGATGGGAACCTCCTGCCTGGAGTCTCCACACAAATTTAGCAACAAGCTGATGGGCAGCACTGGCCACTGCCATGAGGGACTGCAGCCAGCCAAGGACCATTGCAGGGACCTTTTAATGGGCCAGGTTGTGCCATTTTCGTTCATATACCTCACCTTCACCACATTCCAAAGCAATGCTGATTTTTATATTTTAGAAAGGGTGAAAGGTAGATTTTTAGACAATAGTGTTTTGGGATTTATTTCTCCTTTTAAGTGTCTCTATACACTTTCCTTTAGCCACTTCCTAGTCTTTTGGTCACAAATGAGGAGAAATAATCAGTTATTGCAGTATGGCAATTTCACCACTCCCCCAATAACCTAAACTGATCTGTACCAGCTAGTTTATATATACGTTTATTTTCTCTTGAGTATTTTCTCACATTTTACTAAGAAAATATATTTTATTGGCTTTTCCTCACTTCTGAATTGTTCATATTCCTTTTATGAGTCTCCTTAAGGATAGATTCTAGTCATCATTAGTTTCATGCCCACCCTAGCTTACTAATTAAGGAACATACTTTCTTTCTGGGATTTTTACTTGTCTTCCCCTGATAATCATATAAGTGTCTTTCATATTCCCTTTAAATCTTTTGGCAGCATTAATTCACTCTGAGTTTTGGGGTTTTTTTTTCTCTTTATCCATTCACTGATGAGCTTTAAATGAATTTGTATTCTTGTTTGATTTTCTTCCCACCACTTCCTATTTCAGTACAGGTTTTTTTAACCTCGCATCTTTGAGCAGTCCCTTCTGAGGTGACTGTAGCAGATAACAAACATCTCATACACACAATAATCATGCAGATTTGTGCATGATTGGCTGCCATAGAGATTGGAGGAGTCCAATCTGGAAATGGCCCTTTGTGAACTATGGGTGCAGTGTTTGGGTCAGGACAGGGACCACAGTCACTGGGTTCTCCTAAGCTGAGCATCCTACCATGTAGCCACACAAGATGAAGGTGGCCTACCACCCCGAAACACCAGACAGTAACACCCAAGCAAGTTCAACATGTTCCTTCCAAGGATCCCTGGCATACACCCAATGCATGCTTTTGGAAAAAGCAATAAGCATCTTTCTGTCAGTAATTAGTTCCTGAAATAATTAGTTAATACACTTGGAGGATGTTAATCAATCTATAAGTGCACACATTATTTTTTGGATTTACATGTCCAAACAAGCTGCCAGCTGTACCTAGTTCTCAGCATTAGAGTTACGTGACAGTGCTTAGAGGTAGGTGTGTTTAGCTGAAAGGATTAGTTGCTATCTCTTCCCACACTCTTTCTTTAAAAAAAAAAATACAACCCCAAATTTCCTCTTTGCTGGAATATCTAGATTCACTGCTCCCTTAGGGCAGCAGAAAGCCTCTTCCAGTGCCCCTGGTCCAGCTGAAAACCTTTTGTCCTGGAGGTGGGGAGTGGAGATAAACTAGTCTGACCTCTTTCTAAGGTTGTGTCTGCTAAGCTTCAGCTGCAAGTCCTTTCCTTCCTCGGTTATGGCTTGGTGGGGTGTAGGGAAAAGGCAAATTCTCCTCTTCCAGGCCATGTAAATTGTTGCATTTTGTGCTGTCAATATAAAGTGATATTTCTGAAAATCAAAGATTTTTTTTTATTTTTTTTTTTTACAGTAACTAAGATTTGAGCAGGGACACTGGTGAAGTTATTCTTAATGTTGGGTTATCAACCTACTAAGTAGCCTCTTGATGTGGTTTATCTAAAGCAAGTGGAAGTGGTGTCTGTTGGTACTGTTTATATTGTTCTTACAAACTTACTTAAAGCTCCCAGTTAATTCTTTAATCTGGGCATCTGATGCAAGGCAGCAGGTATTCCAGTTCCCCTGCAAAGCCTATTTTAAATATTAATTATCTTGCTGTGCATTAAGTAGTTTTTGGTTTTGTGTTAAAAGGTTTATGAAGATTAGAAGATTAAAATAGTAAAACCTGATTTTCTCAAGCATAGTCACTTTGCAGTCAATGGGAAAGAGAAAAATACGTGCACTTAGTTGTCTTGGAAAAATGACACTGTAACTAAATTACCATGTGGGGGAAGGGACAGTGGGAAAGGCTGTTTTATCAGAAATGTTGCTGTCCTGCTGGCCACACACTTGTGCTTGTGTTGATGTGTCTGCTGCTCATTTTCATTTCCAGTAGAGCATATTTTTGTCTGAGAAATTAATTTCAATATATGACAGGAATGTCTATCACTTTCAAACATACCGCATCTGCTGTGGAGCTAAGCTCAACATGAGAGCAGAGTATATTCTGACTGTGCTTGGAGGAAGAAGAGAGATGATGAAACATCTCTGTGGCTGGGTCTGGTTTCATGGCTTAAGCTGCATTGCAGTAGAAGTGCCTCTTACAGGGGCAGCTGTTACTAATCAATAATCTTATGGTGAAAAGAATCTCTTTTACCAACAGTGTTACTGTGCCTCGGATCCCTAGCTGCAAAATGGTGAGAAAACTCTGAAAGAGAAGGCTATGTCATGGCCCTACCATCTTTAAGACATTTTTATTAGTCTGCTAATGCCGAGGGATATCTGGCTTCACTCCTTTGCTCTTTATCCCACTGACATCAAGAGGGATCTTGCAGAGTTGTTATGGTTTTTTACAACATATTGTTAAATTTGGGGCTGTTGGACCTCAATGGATTTGTTTGGTTAAATTTTCACCTAACGGTGAACTCTGAAGTGAGGATTGTTTGGATAAGACGGATAAGAAAGTTATCTATCCCTTTCTCTTTGAAACCAGTGGACTTGAAGTGTGATCTGCATGGCACAGCAGAGGAGGGTGCAGCTATCCGAGCCCTGCCCTGTAAGGCTGAAGAACTCCTGCTGTAATTCTCTGCCATATGTCATGTCTAACTTGCTGCCCACTCTCTATGCTGCTTCCATCACAGGACACATGTGTTGGGTGAGAGAGGGCACAGTGACTCCAGGCACACCAGCAGCAATGCCATCCCTATAGACAGCACTTCAGATTGTTTCCTCTGAGAGCCAGGCTCTTCTCGTGGTGCCTGATGACAGGACAGGGGACAATGGGTGGAAGCTGAGGCATAGGAATTTCCATGTAAACACGAGGAGGAACTTTTTCACTGTGAGGGTGACAGAGCAGCACTGGAACTGGCTGCCCAGGGGGGTTGTGGAGTCTCCCTCTCTGGAGATGTTCAAGGCCCACCTGGACACGTTCCTGTGTGACCTGCTCTAGGTGATCCTGCTCTGGCAGGGGGTTGGACTGGATGATCTTTCGAGGTCCCTTCCAGCCCCTGACATTCTGTGATTCTGGCACAGAGGATCTTTTTCCTTTTCTGCTCTCATTATAAACACGGTGACTTTTAAGCACTGTAAAATGCTTTGTTATAGCAAAGTTTCCTGCCTGTCAGGTAGAAAAATCTGCGCAGAATTTGCTAATACTAAAGCCAGGGGAATTACAGTCACTCTGATCATTGGCAGTAGTTTCCCCCTTGCACATGTGATAATGAAACCAGGAGAGCAAAAGATGCCTTTTCAGATACAGTGTAAGCCAAGAAATTGAGGACGATCAGGAGAATGGCTCTGCCTATTTTGCATGTTGGATGTATCAATTTTATGATGTTTTCTGTGGTTTGGGACGCTTTCCTTCAATGCCTAGCACTCTGAATGTAATTTTTTTTTCTAGGAGGTTCTTGTCATTAGTGTTATGAACTATTATTTGTTGATATCATGCTGTCTCTTCAATGTCCTAGAATTTATTAAGGGTATTAGAGATGCCAGTGTTTATCCATACCTTCATTATCTGATCTAGCCCCATCATTACTCCAGATACATGCAATGGTATTATCACTCTTGCCTTGTTTCATTATAATTCCCATTTGTTTAGTGCTTTATTTCTAAGAAACAATTTATTAGAAAACATGCTGAAGCATAATCAGCCCTATATTATGTATGTTTGAATCTCAGGCATTTGACAGAAAATGTCTGTGACTCAGAGGTGGCACAGTGTCTGGTTTAAGCCATTGTTAGTAGGCTGGGCCAACGAGCATACTTAGTACTGGATCCTGAATAGGCTTTGAGAGCTTCAAGGTCTGTAGTGGATACCTTAGTCTCCTAAATGTCCGCAGTGAAGGTTTCTCCCAGTGCTAAATATAATCTCTGTCCTCAGAAAATGAGGAGTTTCTCTTTTTAATATAAGTCCCCCCTGCAGTAATAATGACTGATGTATATCTGATGGTTTTTCTCCTTACTTCTCCCGAACCGAACCTGTGTGTCCTGCGAGGCTACATGGTTGGTTGCAGAGAGGGGAAAGGAGGAGGGAAAGGGGGTGGGGGCGGGGAGGGAGCAGGATGCAGCTGCCTCTGACTAAGATGGACATAGTTGTCACCCTGCCATGGTGGCAACTGTTAGATTTTTCTGCTGAGAAGGATTTTAAGGATCAGCTAAATAGAAAGTAAAGCCAAGATGAGAATGCAGAGAGGAAAGAGTCCAGAAAGACAGCTGTGACACATCTGACATGAGAAGATTCTTGATTAAGGAAACAGCCTGACTGCACTGGGCAGAGAAAGTGTACTCTGAGCCTAGGACAACTCACTGAATATCCTGCCTGAGAGAAGGCGGTGAAAAAGCTGACCCAAATCCATTTTTAGCAGTGATTGTTCTTCTCTCTGGAAATATTTCCCAGCTACAATGAAGCTGCACTCAGATATGAGCAGGTTCTGCTTTGCTGGACTCTTGTGATGTCAGTTCTCAGGCATCAGTGTAAGGCGGTGGGATGGCACTGATGCTTAGAGGGAGACAGCCTTGGCTTGCTCAACAGCCATTACCTCTGATGTAGCTCTGGCCACAACTAACACAGAGTTACAGGAGGTTTTGCAAGAGCATCTGCTGCAATAAAAGCAGATAATTATCTCTATTTTTAGGGAAGCTTACAGTAAGTCTGAGTTAGTAAACCTAAACATAGCACTTGATCTATGTTAAAGACTGTTTCTTAGCTTGCAAGTTGTCATTAATAAATCAACCCATGGAGAAGATACCAGAAACAGTGGTATTTGGAATAAATAATATGATTAAAAAGTATGTTTTCATCCAGCAAGTAATTATCATACCTCCTGGTATTTGTTAAGATATAATTCAGTGAAAAATAAAGTTTGTGTTTCTTCTGTGAAATCTGGCTTGACACCAACCCTCAGTCTTTAGCCAAAATTTGCTGAGGCGTTGTCTGACACAGAAAATGGACTCTGAGCTCGAACATAAAACCTAATTACAGGAAGCACTGCAAGACAGGGCAAGAGATGATGCATGTAGTGCTGAAGAAGCCAGGGTGTGGTACCTATTCTTCTCCAGCAGAAAAATGTCAGATATCAGTAACGCTGCCTTAAATGCAGAACATGCACACAGACACATACATACTCCAGTACTGAAAAGCACAAACTGCCTTCTCTCCTCTTCACTCAAAATCCAAATGCCTGCATCAATATCAACAAGTACAATAAAAATTAGAAGGTTCCAGTTCCCAGTGGAAGGAAGTTGTGGTGGGTGCATGTGCACACGGTGGGAAGTGTGAGGATTTGGCTGGTAGGAAGGAAGTTCAGATCAGTTCTTCACGACATAATCTTTTGAAAGCCTGTCCATTCACCGGGACTTGCCTTTTTGTGTCTGGGCAGCGATGGCAGTTGATCTGTCACTGCAGTAATGCCCATCTAGGGTCAGCAGGATATTGTCTCTCTAAGCATGAAGACCTCTGGCACCGGGACTGGATTCCCCAGATGCCTTTCCCTGCTTAGCACCGGGGGAAGCAGCACTCTGATGACAGTTTTGCCTGGAGGGTGTATATTCACACAAAGGGGAAATTTGCCATAGCCTGTGTGAGACAGCATAGTAATGAAGGGGGCTGGCAAAGCCAGGTTACCAGCATGTGTCTGAAATAGGCTGGAGGGAAAGTGCAGCAAAATGCACTGTTTTGTGGGAACTGCTCAAAACTGAAGGCTAGGTCTGCTGTGGCAGTAGTGTGCAGGTACTGGGAACAGGCAGCATCTGTGTGCAGCAAAGCACCAGTATTCACACATGGACTCCAGGGTGCATCTGGAGTGAACACAGATACCTGCTCTCAGTGTTTAGCTTTTGCCACAACTGCATAAGTGATACGGAGCAAACATTATTGTTAGGCAGGAATGAGAAACAGGGGCTCTCGGTTCTCCAGCAGCTGCAGGGAATCTGTCTACAGCTTTGTCAGGGAGATGGTATAGGCTGTGAAGTATCTCTTCTCCCTGCTGTTTCTCAAGGACTATTTCTCATCTGGGACATGGTTTGACATTACTGAGCAGTAGGTAGGATTTGTTCCTTTGGAAGTTGGTCTCCCTGACATGTCTTGTCTGTATCTGCCCAGGACCTCCTCCCCAGAGTTCGATATTCCTGCTGGGTTGTGGGGACACTGCTGCAGCTGAGAAGTGTCTGCTATCTTCTACACGATGAAATGATGACAACTAAATGTACCAAGGTTAACAAGTCTTTTCCTCCCCTGAGATATATACCTCCTATATATCCTAGGACCACCTGTGGCAAACTATGCCACTGAAGAGCACCTTCCAGATGCTCCCACCACTGCATACTACCATTGAGCTCTGCCACCAACTAATTCTCACTGCATGTCTGAGACCTACTCATTCTAGGAGCAACATCGCATAATCCTCAACACATCAGCATGCAACAGCCACCAGAGATCATGTGTAGGCTTTAAATCCTTTTGTTAAGGGGAGGGTTCCCAGATGGGAATATTAAAGAGTCATTTTCCAAGGTTTGTGCCTGACCATGCGCCATCCCTTCACTAAGCTGGGATTGATGTTTCAGAGGAAATCCAGTGTCCTGAACCAGCTGAGTCAGGGTAAACTTATACAATCTTCTTGCTTCTTTCTCTCTGCAGCATTTATGGTATACATGTGCCATCAGGGATGCAGCATGAGCTATGTTAGTTCTCATTACCCAAGGGAGGGCAGATCTGTTATTTACTGTTTCAGTGCTTGCAGCATATTTGTGGGATGGTGTTAAGGGTTCATCTGGCCACAAACATGCTATATCCTCCACAGCATGGGATACACACAATAAGACACTGTTAACACAGTGCATTTCTACTGGCAGTGAGACAAAATTAGCTTTCTTGGTTGTCCCAGGTGGCATGGGATCATCCGGGTAAATAAACACCTTAAATTTGCATTCTGTGTGGGGTATTGGAAAGGAGGAAGGACACTTTACCTTAATGCAAAGTGAAAATCATGGTATGGTAGTGAAGAGGAAAACTGTGAGTTTGCCCTCAGGAAACAAGGGAATATTTGTCACTCATTTAGGAAACAGCAGGATGAGACTCGCAGATTTGTGAAATGTCCGAGTAAAGTTCCTAGAGGAGAAGTAACTAATACACTTTCTGGTAATTTTCCATCACTGGTTAGAGCAACATGGTAAGACTATGGTGGTCATGACATGCTTAGTGTTAGTGATCAATATCTAATTAGGTAAAATGTTCATTTGTTACTGCCTGAAGCTTTAAACCTCAACTTCAAGCATTGGCCCCATGTGCATTTCTGTTCTCTGTGATGAATCACTTGCGTTCTTGACCTCACAGGGTTAACTTCTGTCATGACAATGCAGTTAACTCGGTTTAACTTATTCTTTTTCCTTTGTGTGAAAACCTAAACTACAGCTGCTGCTTAGTCAAAATGTGATGCAGCACTTGCTGCTTGGGCTCATTCCCTCTGCTGCAAACCCTGCATGAAATACTGATGGACAGCCTTGTCCTTTGTGCTCGTTTACACAACAATGAACAAGATGCTTTAGAAAAAAAAAAAAAAAAAAAAAAGCCCTTTCTGGTGATCCATAACTGCTGCAGTTTCCTCCTGCAGCATGAGGAAGTTTCTGCCATCCCTTTCCCTTTGCTCCTGCAGGGGAATCCATTGCTGGTAGCACAGCAGCACCTAGAGGCCCTGGGCCAGAGATGGCAGCACGGTGGCAAGCTGTGAGGGACAGCCCCTGCCCCGAGAAGCCTGCAGATGAGGGCACAGGGGGCCAGAGGGATGTTGTCGGGGTCCCAGTGAGCACTCACAAAACTTTGGGGCTCAGGGAGAGAGTGCCATTTTCCTCCTGGCACAGGGGATTTGGGGATGAAACCAGAAAGGACCCCACCTCTGAGACCTTACAGACCTACCAGAGCTGATTTCTAGGGGGTTCATTCTGATCACTCACCTTCCCAGCAAGTGGGGAAAGGGAGTTTGTACTTATACTTCTTTATCTTATCATACCAGTGGCTCCCTCTTGGCAATATGTGCATCCCCAGCCTGCCTGTAGCCCTCTCCCTGCCTGTGTCCTCCACAGTCTCTGCTGTGTCCCCAGCTCCTCTGCCTGCTCTGTTCTCCTGTGTGCCTCTGCCACTGGTCCAAGGCAGCCCCAGGATCTTCAGGTGCAAGTTACCCTAGAAAAAAACCCACAGTCAACAGCTCTGCTTCATGGAGATCACCATGTTACTACTGAATAATCCCTCTCACTATAGGGTAGTGCTTTTTCTAAGTAAAGCTTTTTTTGGTGTATCTGTAAATATTGATATAATACAGTTAAAAGGGTTTGGCATGTCATCTGATCCTGACTTAATGAGGGAAGGGAGAATCTGCCATTGATAGTGACATGGTTAGTTGTTAGAAGCAACTCCCCTCACTGCTCACTGGAGCTCAGCTGGCTGCTTCTTCCAGCTGTTTTCCCAGATGCATTTTTTCTGAAAGATTAAACAGTTCTTTCAGCCTGATATTTTCCTCTCATGAAACTACTTTTATGTTCAAACTAAGTCACTTTTCTGTCTGACTTTAGCAGTTATATAAGCTAAGAAACATATTTGTCCTCTACAGCCTTTTGTCATTGCTGTGGATCTGAACTGGCTTTGGTATTTAAGCATTCATGAGAAAATATGGATGCTAGAAATAGTGCAGCAATTTAGTATAATGCTGTATACAAAGGTAGCAACACTTCCTCCAATTAGTCTTAGTTTCCTTATTAATGTAGCCGTGAAGCTCAGCCTGCTCTTGTTGTCTGCCTTGGGGAGTAACTGGTTTTCACTCTGGGTTTAGGAGGGGAAGTTCTGAGCAAAGGGGTGGAAATAGGGGATGAGGAGGAAATCTGAGGAGAGTCAGGCAGGTCTAACCCTTAGAAGGGGCTGGAGTGCATGACCGAAGCTTAAGACTGTAGTTAGTTCCTGGCCAAAGAACAGGGTCTCAAAGATTTGCCCAAGGGGATAAGATGTCTGTGTGCTACCTGCTCTCCAAATAGAGCTCTGCTACTTCTCTGCTGGCAGAAATGAGACAGGGGTGAGTGGAAAAGAGAAACTTGGTCCATTTACTGGGAAAGCTGATGAGCACGTGGAGACCTCACCTTGCATCTGCCAGTCACTGCTTGGGCCAGTGGTGGGTTCATCCTCTTATCCTGTGGGCTGAGCCGTTCCTGAGTTGCTCAGCTCCCGCAGCGAGGGCTATAGCAAAAACTGAGCTGATGGAAGGGCTCTGCATAGGGCAAATGGGGAGTATCTCTAAATTGATACAAGTAGAGCAGACATGCTTTTTGTGTGCAGATGTGCCTTTCCAACCCTTTCTGTTTGTCTTATTTTTATCTAGGCCTAATTCTTGCATAGAGAGAACAACAGTAAGGGCAGAAACATCCCTTAAGACCTGGCCTTGGTTGTATGCCTCATCCTACTGGCTTTCCTTTTCACCAAAGGTTTTCCTTCTGTGGCTGGTGGCAAGTTTCATTCGTGCTGTTACACTGGTGTCTAGGAGGTGTAGTTTATTTTCATACTGCCTTTGCACAGGACCCTTGACAAATGTAGAAATACGTATTAGAAGACAGTCCTAGAATAAAAAAAAGGCAAACAGGCAGTAGAGACAGCCAGCAAGGAAGAAGTCATTTCCACAAGCGAGATAAGTTCCTTGCTGCTGCCCTGCCACTGAGACCTCTTGCTTTTTATGTGTTCTTTATAACCAGTTGTTTTCTTTCACCCTGGTTTTCTTTCCTTCATCTTCCATTACCTTCAGGTTCCGCAAGCTGTGATTATGTTTAGTACAAAAGCTTTTATGCAACACAGGTATTGTGGAAACGTAGCATTTTCACGGTGCCCTGTCGCAATCAAGCTAGCAAGCTAATTTATCAAGCTCTCCCTGTGCCTGGCAAGCTGAAAGGTCGTGCCTTTTAGATGTCAGTGCTCGTAATGGTGATTGTATTTTCACTTGATGGTTCATAATGTGCTGGTCACCAACCCCAAATAAGCAGGGGTTTCTCTCTTCTGCAGCCATTGTTGAAACATTAGCCAATCTTCCTGGGTACTTTTGGCAGTGTTTCACCACCTCCACAAAGGGCTTTTGACCACAGAGGGCCCTAAGGCAGGGTGCAGGTGGTGGGGTCACAGCACTGAGGTGTGATTACTGAAGGAGAAAGTGCAATTCCCCTCACTCACGATGCAGCAACATCCTGCAGATCTACAGACTCCTTGTTTCTTCATCAAAACCTGATACTCCAGCAGGAAGTGATGTGTAAAGCCAAGCAGGATAGTAGGACTAGCACAGTAATTAAAGCATGTCAGCAAACAGATTTATCATTATTATTTATGAATAAGACTGTGCAAACAGAATGCTTTGGAAAGAACAAAACTGTACCGGTAGGCCTCAGACTGTTGCTTGCTCTAATAAATCAGCATGAGTGTGTATGAGATCAAGACCTAGGAAAGTTGATAAGGGCAACTAGCCAGCTGTTGTGTGTCAGTGTAACTCCACAGAATCTGATTTGCACCAGTTGGTCAGCTGCTGACCAAAAGGCCAAAAGTCTACGTGTACCACAGAGTGAGAGCTGCTGCAAAGTAGGTGTCCTACAGAGCCCTGCTCATCAGATGCTTAATGAAGTCTATTAATTGCTTAAAGAGCAGATGAGCTGTTTGAGTGTTTCCTCAGGAAACACTGAAAGAAGCAGAGTATTTGGAGTGGGAGATTCACAGGCACGTCAGGGCAGCTGTGGAGGAATAGCTGGTGAGCTGCCAGTATGCAGAGCAATGGGAGGCAGCAGAACAGACTCTGTCTGCCCACACCACTTGACATTAATTATACATGTTGGAATTCTGCACGCTCCTTCAAAAATTCTTCTGTGGGAGATCAGGTGTAACACTGCTTTATTTTTTTGAACTGTGGTAGAGATGCTTGCCTGAAGACCACGCTAACAAGAAAATCCACAAAGCATGTCAGTTTTCCAGACTATAGGCAATCTTGTTTGATTTTTTCAGTAGGTATTAGTTCTGATGGTGCTCTCCTTATTTACAGTGAAAGAGGCACAAGTAATATCTGTCTTGCTCAATGTCACGAATGGCTATTGAAGTCAGTAAAGTCAGCATTGGCTGTGAGAGCCATTTCCCTCACTGCATTAATTCTAGTGTGCAATATTCCATTAAATTCAAGAAACCAGACATTGACTGAGTGTTTCAAACTCTCTCCTAACTGCAGTTATTCCTCCTTGTCCTTTATTTATAAACCGAATCCATAATAACTGTATGTGTAGCAAATCACTTAAGAAGTGACAGTAACTAATATATTTGTAAACTAAAGAATAATTTAGCTTGCAGAGAGGGAAAGGTTCTGTTTTCCATTCTAAAGGTGGAGGTTTGAAGCCCAAACCTTGCCTAAGACTTCCCTTGTTACCTGTTTAAGAACCAGGAACAGGTCAGATCTCATGTACTCCCACCCAACCCTGACACTATAGGGGTATTCTCTAGTCTCTTATTCCCACGAGCCATTATTCTATAATAAACATGATAAATAGACTGGTAGAAGTGCTTAGCACTGGATATTTTTAGAGTTGATTTCAGTCTTTCTTGGCAGCAGAAAAATTACTCTTATGTCAAAGACTGGGAAACTGGGACACAATGCTTTGTCCAAGCTTGTGGGACTGTTAGGATCAAAGTCCTACAGCTCTGGACTGTGACCCCATCTCAGTCCTATGAACTATGTTGTGTATCAGTGTTAGCTACTGCCACTCAATTAAGTATTAGCTTAGTGGAAGGCGAAAATTAAGCAGTACTGACAAGGGAGACAAGTTATGATTTTTAATGAGATTGGAAAATGGAGACAGGGAATTGATTAAGTTCTTATCACTGTGTGCTCTAGAGATGCTAAAGTACCATATTTCCACAGCCACATTGGTGGGAATATCAACCAGATGGAATTGCTCCTTCTGAAATGCAGTAACCCATTAGTACTGCAGTGCTGCTTGGAAGGGGTTCTTTTGTCTTGGGAGGAAAAAAATCAAACCTTTCTCTCTCTGACCATCAAAGTCTTAGGGAAACCTGTGTGCTGCAACATGGTGATTAAATTTTCCTTGATTATTTTGCTAAGAAGATAGTGTGAGAGAAGCACATGAAGACACAGTGGAAGAGGGAAAATTTATAGGTGACAGCCCTACTATTATCAGTACAATGAACACATCTGTACTGTGAGGCCACATCTATGTTATGATGGGAAAAACTGCAGGGAAGTTTAACGTTTGAGTGTTCTGAGGCCCAGAGCGTGGGTGCTCCTGTCCCTGGCACACGCTGTGCATTGTCTGTGGTTCAGTTGTGCTGAAGGGAGGAGAGACCAGGAGCAAAGCAAGTGGCCTGTGCTGCCTTTTCAGGTCCTGTGGCTGAATGATGCTGGGGCAGATCAATTACACTCGAGATCTCCCCTTCCAGACAACTCTTGGGAGTGTCAGAAGACAACAGGTAAGACTGATCTTGACAGTAGGCTGAGGACTGCAAGGAGCTGACAAGCAGTAGAGGCATGGTGAGAGAGACACAAGGGTGGGCAAACACACACACACCAAACCCGTAAGACACAAGACAGAGAGGGAGGATTATGTGCACTGCAACTTTTTGGAATACTACTTTGCCAAGAACATCTTTTCTGTGATGCTCCCTCTCCAATTACTAATATTTTGTTATTGTGGAATCTAGTTCCAGCTGACTGACATACTGTATCAAACAAGGCACATCATAAATTGATATGTCAGCCTGATGAACAGAAGAGGAAAAAAAATAATCTAATTCCCTTTTCTGAAAACTATTTTTTTTTGAATAAATCATACACAAAAATGTCAAGTTGCCTCTATAAGTCACTTCTTACAACTGTGGTACCAAAAGGCAAGGGTATGTTGCTGAGACGAGGTAGGGAGTGAGGGTCTGTATGAGGTGAAGAGAATAATTTTATTCCCTGTCCTACTGAAGTCATGAGGACAATGAAAGGCAGTGGCAGCTCCTGCTCTGTACTCACCCATGTCTGCCTGTCAGTTCTGCCTGCCATAATGGGGCACCTGGAGTCCAGGACAATCACCCTATGGTGAATCCTCTACGGTTCATATTTCTCCCCTCTATAGACTCTGCTGTCACTCAGTAATGGCCCAGGTGGTGATAAGCAAGCTAAATAGAGCTGCATTGCCAGTGGAGGTTTGGCTGCTGCTTTCCAACTGAAAAAGCATGCTTTGTTGGAATGGAAGAGATTAGGGACTATTTACAAACATTCCAGCTGTCAAGGTTTTGGAAAACCTTTCAACAATCTTCTTCAGTTGCAGGAAGGTCTCTCTCAAAGTACACAGGCTTTCTGGTAACTCATTCTGCCTTTAGTGCTGTTGTAATTCTGTTTCTTCCATGATGATTAATCTGCAGAGAGCAGAAAGGCTCCTTGCTCTGCCTGCCTGCTGCCAGAGCTGCTTCTGCTGACCAGGGGAGAAGTGTAGGCTTTGGGAGCCCTGGCAGTGGCTCTGCCTGGGGGACCTTGGGTGTCTGAGGGGAACATGGCAAGTGGAGTTGGAGGCAATCAGAGTCCCAGAGGCTTTCTGGAAAATAAGCAGTATTTCTGGATGACTGGATCCAGTGATGAATTTATAGGGCTCTTATGCTGCCTCAAATAGGAAAGGCAGAGAAGCAGGGCTGAGGGAGAAAGGATCAGCATTGATTAAGCTGGCAGTTCTGCTAATGTCACTGTGGACACAGACATTTTCCTTTTCCTTGCCAGCAGCAACTTAAATAATAAGATGCAGAGGGAGAAGGAGGGAGTGTCAATGCTGGGCTACTTACAGTGCTGTTGGCACTATTCAGATGAGAAACTGGTGGTGTGATGGATGGCCATGATGTAAAGATACATAGTGATCAGTGTTCTGGAAATGCAGTCAGATTAAGTAGGACTGTGCCTGACTGGTCTGAAGGTGACTTTACCAAGAGATGGTTGTTAGATGCTAATTGCTTTTTCTCCCCCCACAAATAATATTTGTACTGAATTCTGGTTACAAAAGCTCCTGCAAATATGTTGGCAGATGCTGTGGCCTAGATCTTCACACTGCTGCTCACTGGGCTCTCTAACTCACAGGCAGAGAAGAGCTTGTTTGGTCCTGATCAGAGTGTGACAGGTCAAGTTGTGCTTCAAGCCTTGGCAGAGCTGAGTGGTCCAGTTGTCCTGCCTCCACATCCCTGGTGCTACACGCAGTGGCCCCCCTGACTAACTGTTGTAAGGCTGACTGAACAGCACTCTTGTCACACCATGATTTGAAAATAAACTCCATTCTCAAACTCTAGAGGAGTCTTTTTCCAAATTTGACCTTACTTCTGTCAGTTAAGGATGTTCTATACAGCTCTGTCTAAGAACCTCTAGATTCATGACCTAGTTTAAGGCAGTGTGACTGGCTGGTCTGGGATGCACTTTCAAGCTATTGTGAGATGAGATAGTCTTCATTACCTTCATAGACACCAGTGAGGGGTCGAATGAAAAGGGACAATCCCCAGGTAAGGAATGTGAACCATGGTACTTTTATCACACCTGATAACTGAAACTAATTCTTTCACATCCATTGTTTTAAGCCTAAACCCCTCCATTAGTGAAAGAAAGGGATGTAGAAATAATGTCTGGACTGGATGCTGTATTGCATGCATTAGCATCAGCACGTGAAGCTGTACGCTTGAGGCAGTACAGATCAGGAGATCTGCTGGAGAGCACCCCTGTGGAGGAGGACTTGGGAGTCCTGGTAGACAGCAAGTTCTCCATGGAACAGCAATGGGCCCTTGTGGCCAGGAGGGCCAATGGTATCCTGGGGTGCATTAAGAAGAGTGTGTCCAGCAGATCAAGGGAGGTTCTGCTCCCCCTCTACTCTGCACTGGTG
>JANHFX010029423.1:12013-28241 GCA_027560015.1 Chloroceryle amazona | reverse complement strand
CTTCTCCAGGGAGCTGCTCTCCAGCAGATCACCTCCCAGTCTGTACTGGTGCATTGTATTGTTCCTTCCCAGGTGCACGACTCTGCACTTGCTTCTGTTAGACCTCATTAGGATGTACCACTAGAGGCCACTGTGCTCCTTCAGAAAATCCCAGTGCCTCGAGAACATCATCACATGGGTGTGACAACACTGAAATCCAAGGTGCTAGAACGGTTCGGTCTTGTGAGGGAAGAGGAGCTACACGATCTCGGGCTGTCCGAAGCCAAAAAAATAATACAAAATTCTGCAAGTGCAGAGAGATTATTGGGAGGCTTGCCACCGATTTTAGGTCTCAGCTCATTAGCTGCATCCTCTGTACCCTATGCAAGATCCACATTGCTTCTTGAGGGAGAACAGCCTAAATAGCATCTGCAGTCAGGATCTCTTACTCTAAAAAGCAGTTCATTTTAGTGCTGAACACTCATACTACAAGTTAGTTCAACGAGAAAAAAACAGCTTTTCAATGTGCTTAATCTTTTGCTGCAGAATACTTTGAAAGCTTCCTGCAGAATTCACGGGGTTGGTTGTGTACATTAGGAGCCAGATTTTGATTTGCTTGCACTAAGGAAAACTCAGGAGATCTCTATCAGCACCAGCGGAATTCCCATCAGTACAGCAAAGCCTATGGCCACAAGCTCTTCTCTGGTCTAGCCAAATCTCTTTAGAAACAAGCTTGATTTAATTACAGTAATTGTTTGGGGTAGGTGAGACACGGACACGAGCCTCCAGGTCTGTTTCTCAAGATTCTCACCTTCCTGCAATGTCAGAGAGACAGGTTTCCGCTCAAAGTCAGGTGTACTGCATCCTTCTGGAATATCATCCACAAACGGGGTGATAATAACTCCTGGGACAGAAGATTTCTTGAAGGCTCTTACTAGAAAGGCAAGGGAAAATAGGTTCAATTAAGATAATATGTGCATCCTTTAGAAACAAGCTCTCAATCTGCATTGCTGCTCTGGAACAGTAATTGTTCCTGCTCAGCTCCCCTTGGACTAGAAAGGACCCCTCTGTTCTAGTAGTACAGGGTTTAAGTGTTGTCCAAAGGCTGGAGCAACAAGGGCTGGGATTTTGTGCTGAGATGGGGCCCAAAGGGGAAAATCTGCAATAAGATCACAAGCCAGGGCCACACCGATTTACAGGTCTAGCGATGATTTGGATCAAGAATGCTTTACAGCAGGTACAGTTCCAAATAAAACTTCAACATCTGGCATGAGAAAGACCATTGCAAAGGTCAGCAGAACCTGAAGGGCCAGTTCCCAGTGCCTCTCCTCGCGGTGGTGAGAGGCTGATACCCAATTGCCAAACAGGAGAAGCAAGTTGGGCTTATTCCCAGAGGTACCCCAGAGAGTTTTCATAGCTGTGTCTGTTCTCTCACCTGCCGGATGGCTGGTCATGATGCTTTCCTCAGCTGCCTCTGGTCCACACAAACAGACTAAGGATTCTCCTGTGAAAAAGACCAATCATTTGATTGTTTACAGTTCACAAGGGAAATAACAGACCTTAATACTGCTCACTTTCACAACACAGTTTTCCCTTCCTCACCTGCCACACTCAAGCAGCCACGTTGTGAAAGGGCTGCCAATCAACACACATCATGACACGTCTTTCCAAAACACACTGTGACACAGTTTTGAACCAATACAACCCAGGTATAAAAATGGCTAGCAGGGCTAAATGGAAACTGTGTGCATCTACCAGCATCCCTCCGTCACCTCTTCCATTTCCATGCCATCTGGCTTTCCTCCAAAGACCTCCTCTCGTGTTTCAGGCAAATATTACACCACATGGCACTCACGTGGTGAGTTCTGATGGATGGCAAGAGCAGTTGCTGAGAAGAAAGCCACAGAGATGGATGTCTAAACTGGGGCATGAAGCAGAAACACATCCCGATCCAAATTAGCTTGTCTAAATTAGCAACAGACCTGAGAGCAGACTATAAGCTACTACTTACTTTAGAAGGAAAGAGTGAAGTGTGAACTTGACATTAACTACTTATTGTTACAGATCACTCGTGTGACCTTCTGCAGAAGGTCCCTCTTCCCCCTGTATTTATAAATTGGGCAACATGTAATGTAACACATCACTAACTTGCAAGCAAACTGTGAAGGCAGATTCCTCGTCATATGAGAGATGCTCAGAAACTATAGAGTTACTGGAGCTCTGAAAGAGCAATTAGATTGGATTCCCATGCGGGATTAATGCCGTGTCTCTATTTACCCTCTGCACTCCTCCAGTCAACACAGAGTCACACAAGAACACGCCATGTTTAACAGTTTTAAATGGCAGATGGACTTGGTCAGTACACCTATAATCTTCAATCTGTTTCCTACATCAGACATTCACCCAACCTAGGATGGCCACAACAGACCTGAGGAAAACTCTGGGTAGGACCCAACATCTCCTCGTTGTACATGTAGCTCGGAGTTGCATTATCTGTGTGATATTTGGCTTCAGCTAAGGGTAAAAAGACAGCTAAGCTAATAAAACCCCACTTGTGCTCTGTGTCCCATACACCGGCCAGAGAAAGTGTAACTTGTAGTGCTTCTGGGTCCAGTTCTGAACCCAAAGGATAACCTGGTTTTCCATTAATCAGCAGTTGCAAATAGGAGCAGGGGCATCTCTTCCCAGCAAATCACTGGCTCCACAGTTTCCCTTACCACAAGTCTTATTTCAGAGCTTTGCACTCTATACAAACCTTAGAAGTAATTGATGACTTAGAAAATCATTCTGTGAGTCTTACCAACTTAAACGCAGGTGAAACAACAGAAATGGGAAACAACACACAGGGCTGCACAAACAACAGCCAAGTCCTCTCTTTCCATCACCTCCCCGGTCTGCTGGGGGTGACTTTTGCTGCTATTCCACCCAACCAAGAACATTTCAGTGTTCCAGCTTTGGAGCGTTGCTATTTTGGCCTCTCACAGTTACCTCTGTAAATCACTGAGGGATGTTTAAAAAAAAATAAAAAAGCAAATGAAGGGAACGAACAGCTCGTGGGAGGGGAAAGACACACAACCAAAGTGAAAATTAAAATGATTCCAGGCCACCCTGCACTGCACCAGGCAGGGCATTGCATGGCAAATAGCAGAGGTTTTCAGAGACTCTTGATCACCCTCTTCTGACAGACTTCATTTGTCCTCCACAGTACTGCGCCGTATTAATAGCAAACATTATAATCCCCCATTGCCTCCTGCAGTCTTGTATCTTCCTAAACATGTCACCACTCCCAGAGCTGAAATGCCTAAAGCTTATGACTTTCAACAAACGTGATTACTCGACCTTAGCTTGCAACTCTACTCCCCGAAGCTCTTTTTGTGTTGTGCTCACATTTATTCTTTGCTACTCCCGCCTTCTTCCCTCCGCACGAGGCAGTATCGATGAGCAGCTACACTGAGACGTGAACGTGGTCCATATTCTCAGGTCCAAAGCCATCAAGAACTGTGTTACGTTCTTGCATTACTAAATGCATCATGTCAGGTGGTTGTTCTCAGGCTGGCGTGACTGGGGATATATCTTCATTATAACCAATTGAGGTGGCTATGTTCAAATCTAGGCTGGTTTTATTTTTTCCAATAATTACTGACAGTATTTGTCAAGGTAGTAACAGGCCCCATGATGCCCTCTCTCAATGTAGAACATGCACTATGTGCACGATGAGTAAGCCGCTGATTTTACAGGGCCTTAAATATTTCAGAAATTCACTTGGATTAAAGCTAAGCTGCTATGAGTCCTTAAACTCCTGTGAATTCTTGTCTTCTGGAGAGTGAGACAGAAGCATGTTAATGCCACACATTGATTGCACAGTTAAAATAACAGTGCCAGGAAATGCAAGAGAACATTCCTTCAGCGTAATTAATCCAACCACATCGCATTTTCTAGCGTCTTCTGTGTTAAATGAGGACCAGAAAAGAACACATCAGCTGGCATAGAGTCATTTGGACTCTGCCCTGCTTACTTAAAATTTCTGCTCCCTTGTTTCATGAATAACCATATTTTTGTTTGGACTTCAGTTTGATCCTAGAAAAAGGAATTATATTTTTGAAAAGCAGGACAGCAGAAGCCCTCCAACGATTGTCAGAGAGTATAATTCCTATCTCCACTCACAGACACTTGAAACAAAGGTGTTCACACCAGGATGACCACTGAGGTTGTTATTTATTCAACAGAGGCAGACAAACACTTAACGGGCAACCTTCCCCCCCAACACTAGGTGAAATGCTGCTGGCCAGCAGCCCCGGCACAAGGCTAACACTGGGAGTGGCTCAGCAGTGTCGCTCCTCTGAAAAACACGGTGACAGCTTCACCTTGTTCAGGTAGCCCAGACTTGGCCACTTCTCATCCCAGGCAGAAGTCTGTCTGCTTTGCAGCTGCGGAGACATCCCCTTTGGAGAGAGTGGCAAAGCTTCTGCAGCTCTGAACACAGAGCAGGAGCAAGCCCTTGCCTACTGATAATATTTTTAAACTACCCCAAATAGACCAGATAGGCTGATGGGATGGGAGATCTATCCATCAATCTGTCTGGATGAGACAGAGAAAGAGCCCATTCCCTTTTGCAGTCTGACAGGCCACTAGTGATAGGGCCATAAATCAGCCAAGTGAATAAGCAAAACATTTGGGAGTCACACGATTTGGAGGTGCTAGCGGTGTCACAAGTCATTATTTATGAGGTTCAGTCACTGGAACTCACGGACAAGACGTGACATAATTGCTGGCAGAGTCTGGTGAGCAAAATTAGCCAAACTTGTCGAGAAGTGACAGGCAGTGAGTGGTTCATACAGAGGTGATGGGTCCAGAGGCACGGGATGTACCACAGACATTGGCACGAGCACCGTAAATGGGGAGTACAAAGCCATTAGCACACAGTAGAAGACATGAATCATGATTATAATTAATCAGCAACAGATGCAGCATTCTAGTTCTCTTTGTAATTCATAAAAACCAGGACAGTCTCGACACAGCAAATGTTCTAAACAAAACAGCAAACTGCTGTGTGCTCAGTCTCAAATTCTTGTCGTGCTTTACAGCAGAGACACAGATACTCAAGGAGAAGAAGGATCTCACCCCTAAAATTTCTCTTTTAGCTTTGGGGAGGCTTATTTTATTTATTTGTTAACTTTATATAATATTTTGAGCTTGGATCTTCCCACTTCAGAAGCTTTTTTAGGGAAAATCCCAAAGACTTAGGTTAGAAGCACAGAACTGAAGGCCAGCAACTGCACAAGTGCAAGTTCATGAAAACTTCTGAGCAGGTCACAGAGGGGGAACGTCAGAAGCGCTCCAGTGATGAATGGGGGTCTTGTGGAGACTGGGGAGGAATGCCCAAGGATCAGGTTTTGTGTGACTTATCCCTTTGGTAAACCTATACTTGACTTGATCTTCTCTTCTGCCTCGGGGATTATGAATACAACCTAAGTGATTGCTCATGCTGGCCACAATTTACGTATGCACGCTCCAGACCCTCCGCAGCTATTTATTTATTAAAGTGGCATGGACACAAAATGCCAAGAGGAGACACACACCATCTACAGTTTCTAATTTCTAATTAAAGCAATTAAACCCTAATGGCAGCGAACAAGGCAGTGAATTAATGTCTGTTGGGTGAAGCAGGTACGGGATGACAACACGAGAACAGGTCAGTCTGTTCCTTTTGATGTCCAGAACGTACCCCTAAGTTCTCTCCTAACAGCTGTGCACGTTCAGACAGTCAATACATTTACAGCAAATACTGTAGAGCAAATACAACAGAGTTTTACTAAATATCCAGAAGAAAAAGAAAAAAACCTCAACAAATCCCTACTTGCTGTCCCAAGAAACAACGCCTCCAAGATACCAAATGTTAGAAGCCATAGCAGATTTGTGTTACGAGCCCCATGTTGGTTCCATGGAGCACATCTTGGGGCAGATCTTCAACAGCCACCTTACCAGGGAAATAGGTGTACGCTTCAGGAGACCTCTCCTCCCAGAACATTAACAACAATTTTGAGACCTACGGCAGCACACAGAAACATCTCCTGTGACAATGAAGGTGACACTTCATTCTCCCAGCTCTGTATCACCTCCACACAAAGCTCAGTGGTGATGTGACCAAATCTACTACCTTAGAGGCTGAGCTTCCGAGATGATTGCGCTTGAAGTCAATGCTGTGTCTCCCAGGACCTCGGCGGCTTTGTCCGTTGACTCAAACCACAGAGCTCTTCATAGCCATTCAAGGGGGCTCTTGGTCACTGATGTTAGTGATCTGTATGGAAGAAGCCGTGCCCCTTATTAGTCTGGTGTAAATGTCACTAAGTGGCAAAAGAAATGACAAATTCTCATCCTCCTCACGCCTCTCCACTCTCCTAGAAGCTAAGGCTGTGCTCAGTAGCTGCCTAGCCAGGAGGTCTCTCTACTGTGCCGCACGCAGTCATAAGGGGCTCATTATACACCCACACTTCCCACGGCACCAGGGGAGGTGCAGTTGAACCCAGTGCCTCTGGCAAGCCTCAAACAAGGCAGTGGGCCAACCTGGTCAGATGCGACCATCAGTCAAGGCAATGCTGGATTCCCAAGTGCTAGCTGGGTCAAGACTTTGTGCCTCAAAGAAGGACAAACATTTGTGCAGATCAATGGCTTGCCCAAGGATGGGACAAGCTGTACATCCAAGTTTTGTAGGACACACCAATAGGCTGGTTCTCAGAGGCCATGAGTTGTTAGTATATCCCACCATTCCTTAGAGACTAGAAACAGTGGATTTGTGGATGGGGCAACCATGCCTGGGCTTGGCCTTCATAGCAGAGTCTTTCATTCTGTGCTCTTCTGAGAGATCTGAAAGAAACCTAATTTCTCCTAGAACAGCTTCACTGCCCTAGCCAAACGAGACATCTCAGTTTGCATCTTTCCTTCCAGCACAGCCACAGGCTCCTCCCTGTTCCCATGAGTAGCAACAAGGCCAATTACTTCCATGGACAGGCTTATCCTACAAGTGCAAGGGCAACATATTGCACCCAAAAATCTTTTGCTTCCAGTCTGCCCTTGCAACTTGTAAGCCTCTACCCAGGTTTACCTCTGCCCTTTCCTCTACCCAGAAAGCTCAAATGGACTGAGCTCACTAAGAAGCAAAGGTACCTCTATCTAATTCCTGATGGTCACAGGGATGGCCAGACTGGCACTGAATGCTCCCAGCACCTCCTGCTCAACTCTGAGATGAGGAGCAGGCTCCAGAACTTGGCAATATTGTGCAACAAAAGTTGGAAGTATTTTTATCCCGGTGACCCTGGCTCACATGATGTCTGGGCTGACAGAACAAAACAAGGTTTTTCTCTGGTTTCCCATCAGAAGGTTAGAGATCTAAAATTTGTGGTTGTTGGGAAGGGAACACACAGCAAAAACTCGGTCCTGAAGCTATGACAGGATGAAGACAGGATGCTAGACAGGATGAAGACAGAAGAACCATGAAGGGCACCATTTCCACTAGTCGTAGAAAGATGAGTGGAAAAGACACTGGTGGTAGCAGCCTGATCTGTGAGATGTTCCAATCCAGATATAAAACCTTCTCCTTCGCAAGGCTGGGGAGCACCATTCTAACCCACAATTTATACATCTGAAAATGAAAATCTGAAGTCATTTTCTTCCCCCCCTTTTTTTTCTTTGTCAGTTATTGCTAGTGACAATATTTCTACTTTCCCAGTTCATAAGAAAACAGCATCAGCACAGGAAAATGTGGTCACTCGAAGTGCTCTTTGGTCTAAGATCACTCAGTTGTACAACCCTTCATTACGTTTCCAGTGACATAAAAGCAGAAGCGATTCCAAAGTCAAATGCAAACCATCGGAAAGTGAGCAAATGTAGAAAATAAGGCCAACAAGGATTTTCCACCTGCTGCTGGAAAACCCCTTCACTCAGTAGCAGGCACTGTTTTCTAGCAGTGTCCTAGTGGGTTTCCCACAGCCCTTTCCTCCACCTGTTTTGGCCAATGACCATCCCAAGGATGCCTCTTTAGACATTAGTCTCACTGGCCAGGGCAGCAGTTGTGTCACTTTGTTGATGGATGCTGTAGCCTTAACATTAAGTATCTTTATTAAAAGCAGTTGCTACACAAGTCTCTAAAGACAGCGACACTTCATGTGGCCTGCTTCCAGAGGAAGCACTTATCTGCTTCTACTGAAGCCTGAATTCATCTCATCAACAGTAGCAAGAGTCCTCCACTCAGCAGAGTCAGACCCACCAAAGGACCTGAGCTGCAAGGCTTTCAGCCATTCCCTTCCAACGGACACTCCCTTTCCAGGGATTTGTTCACCACTGAAGAGCGTGCTGCTGAGGAGTCTCAAAACACATTTAGCTGCTGGGGTCTGCCTGGACAACTGAGGAATCCTAATTAGACACAGCCTAATTAGACAGACAGTTGGGTCTAGCAAGTACCAGGAGAGACACAATTCTGCCTGGGCCACTGAACCCAGATCTGAGTGGGCTTCGCCTTATTTCCAGCCCTGGTTTTACAGTTTTCTGGGGGGGGAAGGAATGGAGACCTCTCCTACAGATGAACTGATAACTTAAAACCATCTGTGACAGAGGAAACTCCTCCAAGAGACTGACCTTCTTCCATTTCACAGCTTATTTTTCACCCGCCCACCCAAAAGTCCTGTTAACCCCTGCATGCCAGTGGATAAGCTACTGCATGCCACTGAAAACCTGCAAAATGTCATCACGAAGCTGGGTACATTCAGCAGCGGTCACCACTTTCACTGCAAAGGGGACACATTTTAACCTGGAAGCAAGTTCATTCCCCTAATGAAGGGCAGTGAAGAAGTGTCAAAAGGCAACAGCTGCAGGACACTTATTTCAGGACTGAATGTAAAAGTACATTTATCTGGAAACAAGACTCTTCCGTTCCTCTGTTTTCCCTGTAATTCCCACCTCCTCCAGTTTATCAGTATGAAGATTACCCATTCTGACTGGTGACAACTGGCACAACTCTTCCCATAGACTGCTGGAGCCCACCACAAGGCTCAGAGCAAGAAGTGAGGAAACCAAGAACTGGTTGGTCCAAAAGCTGACGGGATTTTCCAATTCATGAACAGATGACCAAGGTCACGCTAGCCTCATACTTGACTCAGTTGGCCAAGCCACATTGTTCCTCTGCAGGATGGGTGTCTGGTCAGTCATAGCGCTGAAGGTCAAGGTGATGTCAGGAAGGCTTTTGGGCAGAAATATTCAGAGGTATCTAATGGGTCAAGATACACTAAGATCAGTGGTCACGTTCAAAGTCTGCTTTGACCTAAGAGCAATGAGAACCTCAACACTATACAAGAAAATTCCAACAAAACAAAGAAACCCAACCAACCAACCAACCAACAGGTTGCATTTACTTAAGTAAGCAAGCACATGGAAAATAGGGTGAAGGTCCAAATTCCATGAAGAATACCAGTTCCCTGCAGACCTACAATCACCCAACAGACTATATCACGTCAGGTGAGTCTGGTAGCACTGATCTTGCTGGCGATGTATAAGTAAAGGTTCAAATGAGGCTATGGACAAGGTGGGTCAGAGAACAGCAGTTTGTTTTTACCAGGAGAGTGCCCTGCACCCAGATGAGTCTTCTGGGCTCAGAATATTTGATTTTAAATAAACGTGATGTAATGAGTATTGAGGGCTCACAGCTCCCTCCGATTTCAGTGGAAGATGCCCCAACTCAGCCCAGTTCCTCAACACCAGATCACCCATGATGAACACTCCAGAAGAAATTTATGGGACTATTTTAAGGCTCGAAGCTTTGGTTATTTTACGCCCGACACCCAAGATGCCAGTCTGCCCCTTTGTCACCAGCAAGCTGAGATCTGTCATCACTGTTCACACAGAGCCACTGCAGCTAGCTGGACTTTCACATGCTGGGATGCAACTCAACATAAGGAAAAAAATTAGAACCAGGGTAACGAATTCAAGCAGCAGCAGTGCTCTGCTGTCACACTGGGGATTAGCTCCCTCCTTCCCATGGTGCACAGAATTCCTGCAGTTCCCTTGTTTGGGAATGATTTAATCTGTTTGCATCCATGACAGAACGGAGGGGTTTGCCAACACGATCTATGATTTAGATGGAGCCTGGCTGCCTATAAACCTGCCATTCCTCCTTTCCCCTTGTGAAAGCTGCTCCCATAACTCTTTCTTGAATGCTCCAGTGCCTGGGCTGGCCAGTGCTGGAATTCACTTACCCTTTTCCATTTGGCAACACAAAAGAGTGGGCAGCGGATGTTTAATACGGTCACCAAAGATGCAATTAAACATCAGCTTACAACCAGACACATCACCCCATCAGTGGTTTACACCCCCTCCTTGAGACACTGAAGAAAACACCATTTTAACCCATGATGGGCTTTAATAACGTTGAGAGTAAGGCACATCTGCACCGCTTTCATTTGGCCCTATATGGCCCTTGGATTTTGCCAAATGTCTTCTGCTAAAATTAACTATATATGTTCGAATCACTTTGCAGACGGTGGCTCCTGGGCATGCAGAGGGTTAATGAAGCTCACGGCATGCAGTAAAAAAAGAAAATGGTGCTATTTAGATGCCACAAAGGATTTGAGCTATAAGGTTTTTTCTCTTTTTTTCCCTTCACTTTGAACTAGAGCACAGAACAAATCCCCCACTTCTGATTTATTTATTTGTGTCCCCAACCTGCCAGTGGCAACAGATGAAAAAAGACCAGTCCTCGCACAACGAGCTATTTTAATATTTCATGCCTTAATGTGCCAGGAAGTTTGACACTGAAATGAACGGCAAGAAAATCTCCCTGAAACTCCAAGAGACCACAGCAAGTGCCACCTTCCCACTTTCTTTGCAGGACACCGGAACGGTATTTTCAACACTGTTCTAGTGCTGCCCTGCCTGTCCTGTGCCTGCCCAAGTTAAGGTCTGGCAGCTACCAAGGTGCCAGAGGACTCCCGTCACTGGGAATGTTGTCCTGTTCCCTCTGAAGGTTGTTCTCTGTCAAACTCTCTCCTATCCAGCACGAAAATAGCGGAATAAAATAAGCATCGTCCAGAGCCAGCAAATTGCATGGAGAAATCCAGAGCCAGCATCCAATGGAGAAATAAGCAAAATAGAAGTAATCATGCTGGAAAGTGAGGGCTCGCCTCCTCTTTCACCCTCACTTGCTCCAGGAATCCTGCGCTTTCACAAAAGGGTTGCAGCGTTGCCCACAGAAGTGGAACTAGCAGGGTCTGTCCCTCCCCATCGGTCACCTTCCTCACCTCGTGAAGGTGATGGCAAGGAGCTCAAACACACCTCAGCTCACAGCAAACTCAGCCGCTTATCCAAAACAGGTACACAGCACTCACCCACCTGTGCCACCCCAGAGCTCCTCTTCCACCCCCGGCGCCGTCAAAGCTGTAGCTCAGCTGAGTCCTTTTTGTAGCCTGTGCTCAGCCCTGGGATCAGTTCTGGGTCCCCGAGATCCTTCTCAGCTGCTCCCTCTGTGTCGCCTTCTGCCTCCACTTCTCACACACTCGATCTCTCTCTCTCCCTCCCCTCTGGTAGGTGAAGCCTGTCACAGGGCTGTTAGCCTGCGAGACATCCAGATGAGGGTTTTTTTTATGGGAACCCGATGCACCTGCCTCCTATTCGTTATTATTTCAGTCCATACCAGTAATGGTGCTGGACAAATTTGAGATGAACGTGATTCTTCAACATTTCACAGGTCAGTTGGAGCGGTGCTTTTTCTGTAGATTGTGTTTCCTCTTCACAGCGACTCATTAAAAACTTTGAGACGACTGAATGGCTCTGGGTGTTTTAAAGGGAACTGCAGCTCAATGGGGTTTGAAACCAATCTGCAGAATAACTGATCAGACAAAGAGAAGTTCAGTTAAAAGTGAGTGGACAAGCACATTTAAAGATGAGCTATCTCCAAATGCGCTCCTTTTTCAGGTAACTCTTTGAAGAGTTACCACTAGGAATCTAAGAGGTGGTCAGAGCACTCACTCCACAGCACCAGCTCTCAGTGCTAGTGCAGATTTATTAGTGTGCAGCTGAGAAGCATGAGCCTGAACCCAATGACATGCTGGGAGCAGCCTCCATCACCTACACAGCTTTGTGCACCTCTTGGAGTAAAAGGTACCTCAGAAGCATTAACAGGGGATTAAGAACCATTAGGTGTAGCTGAAGATGGAGATCAGATGCACCTGCAGACTAGGTTCTGCTATCAGAAAGGCTTCCCCTGCTAGGAGACATTTATCCAGAGTCACTTGGAGCTGATCAAGATAAATCTTGAGAGAAAAAAGACAGAGCTCCAAAATAAAAGAGCCCAACGCAGGGGATGAAGATGCTTATAGACAGCGGAGGGTAGTGGGTGCCCATGGGCCACTCAAAGCTCTCCTTGCTCCCACCTATTCCCTGGTCTGCAGGTTGCAGATATTTCTGGTATTTCATTGCCCACACTGCTTGCCACAGGGACAACCACACCTTGGGTGATAATTTCAGTCATAGTCAGTAATTTCAAAGGCAACTCCATGCAGGTCTGACAGGGAGGAGAGGCATGAGCACATCAATGCTTCTAAAAAGCAGATGGAGGAAGTTCAGCAGCTTGTTGTCATCAAGGAAGGAAAAGTGCTTGTGGGACTGGCTGTACATAAAGCATTTCGAGTGCTGAAAGGTGGGCAAATTCTGCAGCCCCAATGATGCAACCTGGCCTGTGAGGGTCTAAAGAAAACCTCATTTTCAAAGGTTTTGCTTCTAACCACTTGAAACTAATCCCACATACACCAGGATATGGGCCCAGTGCCCCCTGCATTAAACTCTACCTTCAAAACACCTCAGTGTAAGGAAGAGGAATGAAGATGAACTGGCAGGAGGGCAGCAGCTCTGCCTGTACTTTTATGTGCTTGCCAAGGTAACCCAAAATGGGATTATTGTTCCCTAACTCCTTTACTTTAGATTAACCAGTATTTGGAGTCTGGATTCTCAGTCCCTTGACACCACAGTGGCCAACTGAAATCTACTGAGGACCTCCTGCCCTGCCCCTCACTAGCTAAGCATCCTTCCTGCTGATGAGAGCTTGAGCCCTCACTGCAGTTTTGCTGAAACAAATTTAAGCCATAAAGTGCAGGGGACACGTCCCAAAGAATCACTTTTCCACACACTTACAATCAGCAAAATATAGAAGGTGACATTTAACGTTGTAGAAGAGTAAAAACATCTTCTGCCTCAAAAAGCAGAGAAGTACTAACAACCCAGGAGATGCTAAAAATCAGTCTGATAGGCTTGAAAATACATCCCAGTTACCAGACCTCAGAAATCCAAAGGGCAGCCTTATGTAATGTGCTTTACTTAGCAATGCTCTGACACATCCCTTTCCAATAACCCCCTTCAATGATTTGCAAGCCTGGGTGTTCCCTTCCCTTTGACAGCCCTCATAAAGACTATTTCCTATCAGACATGTGAGAGGACTCTACTGGAAACCCACCAAATACTATGTCTGAGCTGACCTGAGGATGTCAGATTCCAATTCTAATTTCATCTCAAATTAGCAAGTGGTTATGGGTTGTATCAACATTGCATTTATCAGGAATGAAAATTCTTTGCCAAAATAAGCCATTCAGATTTATTTATGACACGGATTTTGTCACTCTCCTGCAGAGCATTATCCTAAAGCCCTGTCAGCTCAGCCAGCGCCGGACCCCTCCCCTTTCATGTTTGTATCCCAGTCACATTAAATTGTCTGCTGGGAGTTGTACTGAGGGCACAAAAACCTCCCCACTTCTACAGCAAATGAGGATAAAACACAGAAATGAACGACAAGTGCACTAAGGCTGAGAACCCCAAGCCTTTGCTGTGACGGACTAGGGATGCAATCCACTTTGTGCTCTTCTCAGGCTTTGTGCTCAAGAAGGATGGAGTCTCAAGGGAGTGGACAAGGGCACCAGAGACAGTTGTACAGATTGTCCTGTCCCACCCAGTTTCTGGACTCGCAGCACGTGTGTCCTGTGTCCTACAGGCACTACAACACTGCTTCAGACCCAAAGCACGGGCTCCAGGCCAAACCAGGACACAGCCTGACAGCAGAGCATCTCTCTGAGGTGCCAAAGATCTGCTCTGATCCTGCTTGCCATCCCTCAAGCATCCAGCCAGAACGATACATCACAGCCCCTTCAGGCACCTGAGCCTGTACAATCCACTATTGCCTTCCAGGGCTGTACTACTTCAGGAATCGGTGGAAGTCTTGTCAGTGGCAAGGTTGGTGACAGGTAGCTGGATTCTGAGCAGAACCAACCCATTAGCTGAATGACCTAATAGCCAGGAGCTCAGCGTACGCACCCAGACATGAGGTGGAGGATATGGTTCAAAGACTAGCAGGTAAGGTGCTGGGGATCCTCTCCTTTACCCGCACCCAGGGAGTAGAGCCAAACTCCCCTCTTAGCTGTCCTACAACTTTCTGCCAAAGGGGCAGAGAGCACCTGGGAGACAGGGAAGACGAGTGACTGAAGCATCCAAAAGCACCCAGAGCCTTCCAGGGGGTTTAGCTACAAGACAAACTAAGGGCCCTTGACACCACAGCTTCTTTTTCACCTACTGCACGTCCCATTCCCCCCACCTCTCAGCCACCCACATCCACCAGATCAATAACTGCACCTTCAGAGGAGCAGCAGGGAACGAGAATGCTCCAGGGATTCAGTCACACAGAAAAAAAAAAAAAGAAAAAAATAATAATAATAAAAAAAGATGGGTCAAAACCTAAGCACCAGAAATGACCAAACTGGACTTCTGATTCACCCCTTCCAGCCTCCTTCAACTGAAATTAGTACGTGCCAAAGGAGATCGAGTGGAGCTCACCTGACCCAGTACCACCAGCAGAGAGGAGCCTGCCCTTGTAAGCTCCGATTGCTCTCTGGGTAACCTGACCTCTCTCCCGCGAGCACAGAGCGGGCCAGATGACACGGAGCGAGACGGTGAGTGCCCAGCCTACAAATGGCCTCTTGGGTCCAGGCCCAGAGCAGGTCTGGTGTCCCCGTCACCCTGCTTTGGCTGACAGTTGCTGGGTGCTTGGTGGTCTTGTGAGTGCTTTTACCCATCGTGAAGGCAGCTGAACTTTTTGCCCCCAAACACCTTGTGATAGCCCTTTCCTTTACTCATTCTCCCATGTGATTGTGACCCAACGTGTGACAGACTTTACTGCTCACTGCCACCACAGGGCCAAGCCAGGAAGCTTAGCAGGAAAATGCCCATAAGAGCTGGACACTGAGGATCAGGAAGAGCTGGGCTGTTCCCTGATGGAAGGGGCAGCCCCAGCACAGGCAGGGACCTTACTGACCAGGTGTACTCACCCATCGTCCGCTGTGGGTGAGCAGAGAGGTGATGGCAACAGCTCCATCAACAGTCCCATCATTGTCAAAGCCAAGGTAAAAAGTCAGGTCCGAGGTCAGCCTGGGAAATCCAAACACCAGTTCAGGAACCGGCCTGAAAAAAAAGGTGTAAGCACAGCAAGGTGTGAGAGGGGATGAAGGCCCAGGACTGAGTTTAAACAGAGCTCCTGGGCCATGGACAGAGGGTGTGGGAAGGGGTCCCATGTGAGGTTGCTCAGGGTAATTAAGGCCACTGTTATCCTGCAGTGCCCAAAACTGAACCCAGTGCTCAAAATGCAGCCTCACTGGTGCTGAGCACGGGGGCACAACCCCCTCTCTACTCCTGCTGGACGCACTGGTTTTGACATAGGCCAGGATGCTGTTGGCCTCCTTGGCCACCTGGCCACCTGCTGGCTCATGTTCAGATGTTGCTCCCCTCTCCACCCTCAGTCTCCAGACTGAATTTGTGCAGTCCCAACTTTAAGACCTGTGCATGTGCACATGTCTTGGTGGCCACATGCTGGGAAGAGCACTGGGATATAAGCATCTTGGTCCTTCTGGGTACGCATATATATCACAGAACCATAGAATGGTTTGGGTTGGAAGGGACCTTAAAGCTCATCTTGTTCCAACCCCCTGCCATGGGCAGGGACACCTCCCACTGGATGAGGTAGTACAAGGCACCATCCAACCTGGTCTTGAACACATCCAGTGATGGAGTATCTACAACTGCCATGGACAACCTGTTCCACTGTCTCACCATCCTCTCACCATCCTCAGAGTGAAGAACTTATTCCTAACTGCGAGGGTTGTCCAGGGCTGTCCCAGGCT
The DNA here is from genome assembly GCA_027560015.1 of Chloroceryle amazona. NCBI lineage: Eukaryota > Metazoa > Chordata > Aves > Coraciiformes > Cerylidae > Chloroceryle > Chloroceryle amazona. The sequence goes on along the minus strand of JANHFX010029423.1, from coordinate 12,063 downwards.
GCCCAGGGCAGGGGGGGAGTCCCCGTGATCCCTGGAGGGGTTTCCAAGCC
>JANHFX010029422.1:23810-48532 GCA_027560015.1 Chloroceryle amazona | reverse complement strand
AAGGTGTTCAGAAGAAGATTAGAAAATATAGAGATTTGTTTCCGACGAGTGTGGACTTCAGTGCACACAGGTTTGCAAAATTACCTTTTTGAAATGCTGTTTTTCTGTTTCAGCTCAAAAAAACATAGGTAAAATTTTTGTAAGCCAACTACATACAGTCTCCTTCGCTTGTTTGCAGGGGATGGATTTGGGAAAATTCAGCCCACATGTATTTTTCAAGAAACTAGTCAAAGTGCCTTATCAGCTAAGCTGAAAGCACTGTGCCTGTGTTGTTGTACTGCACTCTAGCTGTTTGTCTATCAAATTCATAGCATTTCAAACTATTTGTCTTATTCTGCTGTGTCTTTTGCTGAACTGTCTAGGAGCGACTGTGTATAAAAGCATACAGCTTTTTCTGCTGCCTGCATCAAGGTAGGCTAAAGAGGGCAGCTATTAGTCTTTTATAGTCCTGCATTTAATTTTTTCCCCTCTTCTGCCCACTGACTCCACCCCTGTAGCACTGGGAGTATCTCTACCAACGTCAGGAGTGGATATGATAGGTAGGCTGTGTGGACTCTGCCTCTCCACTCCTTTTGCATGACCCAGTAGGACACACATATTTCCAGTTAGGGGAAAAGGTAGCAGTTATGTGTCTCTGCAGCCCCCACAGCTGAGCAGGGCGGTGTTTGCCCCTAAACATCATTCCTCCTGGATGGATTTGGCAGTGCCTATAGGATCTGGGTTGTGACAGTGCAGTGGAAGGACCAGTCTCAAAGAGCATCTTTTTACCCTTAGGCAGCTGCTTTAGTGGCATAAATGTCAGCTTTACAACGCACATAGAGTTGGCACTGCCCAAATTCAATCTGATGGGCACAATGATGCTGGTATCGCATTGCTTCAATCATTAATGCCATTATTCTAGAGGAAGCAGAGAATTATGCTGGGGTAAGACATCCATCTCTGCATAACAGAAGGCATGACAGAGTCACCTTCAATTCTTAGGTCCTCTCACTGTTGCAGATATGGGAAAGAAAAACAGCTTTGTTGATCTTGGAAGAGCAAGGTCACCCTGGCAACAGCTATGTGTTGTTTATTGATATGAAGTTTAGTTAAAAAAAATGTGAAAAGTTACTGAAAAAAAATTAAATAGAAGCACCTGAAGGCTCTGCACAGCAGGCCTTGCTCACATATCTCTGGGTCCCACACAGCAGGCTTGCCCATGTCAGTGCCTCCAGAGAATTCCACTGGAGACTTTGCAAGAAAGAGCAACTCGCTGCACTTCCTGACAGCTCCATGTTTATATCCTAAATTACAGCTTATTTTGTAAGCAAAGCCAGTTCTCTGGATGTCCCACCTTTCTGGGGTCACATGTAAGCAATAGAGCTGTGTTTCTATCTTTATTCTGTATTTGGCAATCATGGAAATATGTTATCTGCAGCTTCCACAGAAAACAATGTTTTGTTTCCATTTGTTTGCTGAACTGGCATGAAATTTCTCATCTCAGATCTTTTCTTCCTACAGCTGATTCCTCAGATTTCCTCACTGGCCTGGTTCACAACGGTGGTGCCCCTAGTGCTGGTGCTGGCTGTATCAGGAGTCAAGGATGCTATCGATGATTTTGTAAGATCTGTGTCGCTGACCTGTACTTTGGAGCTTGCCTGTGATTCCTCAGAACAATGACTAAAGCAAACATCTTAAAATAAATATAGACAGTGTCAGGCAGTTGAAGAACTGGTCTGTGGCCAAGATAGGGTCTGAGAATAGATCCTTAAATCTATGATTCATTACCTAAAATGGAGCTAGAATTTCCAAATATCAGAGCAGCCCAGCATCTCCACTGTCTTTCTCTGAAACTACTTGGCATATCTGAAAATGTAGTCACCAATAAATATGTCTGAATGCATGTACAGAAGTCTATTCTTAGGCCTCCTCTTTGGAAAACTTATCCTCTGACATCTAGCTGCAATGTAGGCAGAAAAAAAAATATTTTGGTAAGAACTAAACCCATAACTTGTGTGTGATTTTTCAAATTTACGCAGCTTTGGCCTGAGTCTGCTCCCATCAGAGCTAATGTTCAAAGTCCCATTGACTTCATGGGGTAACATTAGAGCGGAATTTAGCATCTTGTTTTCTCTCATTTTTAAATAATTTTTGATGCTCTGTTGGGACTCAGTGCAACTTTCCAAGCAGGCAGGTGAGAGGTGGTGAGGTGCTCTCCCATGGAGCAATGCCAGAACACCTGTGGCCACTTCCAGTGTCAGAGCAGAGGAATGGATTTCTCTGGGTGTCTAGTTTATGAACTGTAATGGACAGGACCAACACGAGTTGAGTCAGGAGTATGCTAAGTGACAGACATATAAGCCTCTAACCTCCTTCTTCCTTCCAAAAATGAGCCCTGTGTTGCCTGTCGCTTTTTGCAGTCCATTTATACCTTATATTACTAGTGTAAATATGGGCTTGACTGTGACTCAGTTGTGTCTCTAATCTGCCTGACCCATTCATCCATCTGGATTAAAACTGAAATGTTCATGAACTGCCTACAGCTCTTGTGTGCTTATTTTCCTGGAAATACCTTTTAATGTATTGATCAAATTTTCAGAATCGACACAAAAGTGACAAACACGTCAACAACCGCCCAGTCCAGGTCCTGATCAATGGCATGTAAGTCCTTTTTCTTTTGCTGTAATTTTGACTGGGAAGAGCTTTTTTGGTTTGTTTATTTGGTTGGGTTTTTTTGGTTTGGCTTGGTTTTCTGTGTGATTACCAGTCATGACTGAACAATTTAAAACTGTATTGTCTTTCACACCATTAGTTCACTGTCCAATTCTGCACTGTGTCCGATTAATGAACCCAAGACAGAGCTACCACAATCAGTGCAGACATTATGGCTGTGACCTTGTACTAACAAAAAGTAAACTCTTTCTGTTCCAAGGTACATATACACATATTTAATAATTGATACTCTGAAACTATAGCATGATTTTACTCCTTAACCTAGAATTGACAAGCAAGGCTATCTTCTAGCAAGGCTATGTCCATTTATGTTTATAGCATTTATCTCTGCACTAAGCAAAACTAGGCATTATCAACAAGTTATTTTAAATTAAGAAGCAGGAATAGCTTCCTCATCCATGTCATAATATTAGAGTGCGTGTAGCACTTCTGACTTAGATGTACGCAAAACATTTCAGCTGTGTGCTTTTGGACATTGTATTGCTAGCACTGTTCATTCCTGCAGGGAAAAAAAAAGCAGAGGCTTTGGCTTTTGCAGCAGACAGATGTGCTGTTTACTTTCAGCTCTGTGGAGTCCAGCTGTGCATAGGACACAGCTGTGAAGTCTCCTGTGGCTTTTTTTTTCCATACTACAGATAGCAGTATGTTGTGTAAACTCCAACAGATGATAAACCAGTTAAAAATGTAACTGCAAACTGAAGAATAGGAATATACTTCTTGTGCTTTCTGCTAAATAAACCAGATTCTTAGTTTACTGTGTACTAGTTACTGTGTCTAGGAGACATACATTGAAATATAAATATTCTAATATTTTGCCTTTATTCAAAAACTGAAAACCATAGGACCTGCCCAACTCTGCCTAACACCGAAAAACAAGGCTGAGGTGAACACAAGCACAAATACCAAATCCTGTTTATCTCTTATACAGCTCCTGATATAGCTCTTGTTATTTGTCACCTCTAGATTTTGTATATACAGCTATTGTGATTTGGTTATGCTGGCGGTTGCAGTTTAGCTGGACATCTGCACGTAAATCTTGCTTAGTGCTATGATGTCCACTGCAAGCAAGTGCTTATCTAGCTAGGCACATGCACAGCCAAAGTACCTGCATTGACCTTCCTGACAGCCAGGCTCACACACAGCTAGATCTGTTGCTCTGGACCTTAATACCACTTAGAAATCTAAAACAACTGGCAATTTTCCCAGGTGTCTAGGAAGTCTGTTACACAAAGTAGATTTTCTTCTGAGACAATGTGGCTCTTTAGGAGAAGGAAGGGAGTAGTCAGTCCAGAAAGAAGGACAGTGCACATGGACTGTGCTCCTATTGTGGAACTTCGTCTCAATCCTGCATGGGTCACCCCAACTGCTGCTACTGCTTTTTTTTTTATTACGGTGGTCCCTTAGCTTTGTATGGATCAGGTCACATCATGGCAGACCCTTCTCTATCTTATAAACAGCCCAAACCCTGATGGCACCAACACTCTGGCTTCAGCTGAGCTGAATATCCTACATTCCCAAGTGGTGTTTGCTTTATATGCCTACTTACTAGAAGTTTTCTTGCAGGTTAAAGGATGAAAAATGGATGAACATCCAAGTGGGGGATATAATAAAACTAGAAAACAACAACTTTGTAACGGTGAGTACAGTTTCTCTCCGCCCCGCCTGCAGTTAGTCTCTGTAATTACTCTTAACACTTGCAAGCAAATGAGTCAGTAGTGGTGATAACTGCCTCAGAGACCTGCAGTGTGCAGAAACCACAGGTAGCACTGTGGTGCCATGCCCTCTGATAATGTGAATTCATGCCAAGTCTGTCTGTCTGTGTTCAGGCCGACCTACTCTTACTGTCGAGCAGTGAGCCACACAGCCTGACATACATTGAGACAGCTGAACTGGACGGGTAAGTGTACCTGCCCCTCAAGTGCAAACATTGCTGCCAATGTAAGGCCAAATCTTCTCTAGTGACCCTGGGTGCTACAACCTTACCTGCAATAGCTTTTGTGACAAGAATTTCCTAATACTATAATAAATATTGTGTAAGTATCTTGAAAATAACACCTCCTGGTGGATACTTTTCTCTCTTTCGGTGGAAATGGCATGTGAGAAGGGGATTTTTATTTTAATTGACAGCTCTCCTAACACTGAGAGTTAGTTTGAAGTGTGTTCTTGCACTGTTGCAGGTTGCTGTTGCTTTTGTCTCCCTTAGTCTTTTCTCTTAGCCAGATTATCTGAGTGAGATAATCACAATGAATAACTCCAGTGATCTCCTTTGGACTGCTATACCATAATGTTAATGCATGCACACTGCAAAGGCTTCCAGACATTGCTCACTCCAGGACACAACAGACCACAAGTCAGAGGTCAAATAATTTGTTTTAATTGTAATAAACTGGATCTGATCTCATTTTTATGACCCAATTTGCATTACCTTTTCTGCATTGCCTGGAGCTAGCAAAACCTGATGGGCTAAGCAAGACCAGAGAGATCTTCACATCCCCTACAGATAGTTCTCTGGACTTTTGTAAATGCTGGGAGTCCTTGAACAAATGCATTATTTCTTTGACATTGCCTTACAACCTCCTCAGCTAGCTAGTCTTAGGACTTGAGTACTCTTCAGGACCAGAATACCTTGGAGAAGATCCAGAGCTCTCCTATACTCTCATACACTTTAGAGTTCAGTGGGGTAAGAGTGGCAGGATAGACAGTGAGCAGCTCAGGGAGGTGAGATGCCTGGTCTTGCACTTTGTAATGAAAATGAGAAGACAAGAGCCGTCTCACTCTCTTTGGTATCATGCTACCATGTCACGAATTCCTCTGTCTTGCCCGTCTTTACAACTGAAATAACTACATCCTTTGGCCAAGTAAAAAAAGGCAGATGATGGTATGATCTATCAGGTATCTAAGGAAGAAAACTAAATAACTTTCAGGGAGAGCTTTTAATTCACACAAGACTTTCAGTCCATCTTTTGGTCTCATGTTGTTACAGTGAAACAAACTTGAAGGTGAAGCAGGCACTGACAGTCACTGCAGAGCTTGGAGAAGATCTTCAGAAACTGACAGAGTTCAATGGTGAGTCTACATGGAAAATTTACTTCCCAGAGGATTAGCCCAAACATCAGAGATTAGAGAATGCCTGGGAGTCTTCCTTCCAGACTGTCCTCTGCTCTCTGCAGGGATGCAGTGGCAGGAGAACAAAGTGGGCACATTGCAGTCTGTACAACAGATACCAACAGCATACGCAGAGAAAGAGATGCCCTTTCCCTTTGAAGGCCCTGGTGCTGTGCATGGCTATAGCTTGAAACTGCACTGGTGGGAATTTTCCTCCTGGCTGGACACTGCTCTTTAGCATCCATCTGTCCATGTTTGGACTACCCATCTGTAACTTCAGTATAAGAGTTCATGTCATTGCACAGTGGAAACTGTTTTCACAAAACTGTGTGCTTAGCTTTGGTCTCAGAATGATTTCACACTGCACTTTTACACTGATGCAAGAATGTTGATGCATCAACTACATTTAGCTTCTGAGCAGGAGCACCTTCTGCGCCATGCAGACCTAAGGACTAACTTGTGCGCACAAGGCAGGTGACTACTTCCCATTCAGAAGCCTTTCCCTGCCAGCATTTCCCTCCTCTCTCTATGCCACAATAAAGACTGCATTTTAACATGTTTAAAGACACGCAGTTAAGATGTGATTAAAAGGTACTATGTCCTTTCTTAGCACTGCTTTGAATATCAAATATAGAATAAAATAGGATAGGATAGAATTTGATAGGTTTGGGCAATTGGCCACATTTCTAGAAAGTCTATTGAGTGTTTGACCACCCTTTCAGTAAAGAAATGCTTCCTTATGTCCAGTCTAAACCTCCACTGATGCAACTTTGAACAATTCTCATGCGTCCTGTCACTGGATACCAGGGAATATATAGCAGCACATACACAGAAAGGAGTCAGACCTGTCAAATCCAGAACACTCCATGCTCACACATCATCTGTCTGCAGAGTGAGAGTGGGGGAGCAGACCAAGTGGTGTTAGTCACGCTCCACAGTGCCCTGCTCACTTAGGTGTAAGGGCAAGGATTATGTGAAGAGTCAGTACAGGAAAGGGTGGAGTGAGTGCTGCTGTCCTTGGAATGTCTCAAGGACTGTAGTCTCTCAAGATACACTTTTAGATAAAGAGGAAAAACAATTTTTGAAAAATGTTCTTCAAAATAATTAGATGATTTCAGGACAAATGTTGGGGACGTGGGAGAGAGCACAGCTGGGAGTGTCTCTGGTAGAATCATCGAAAAGCATGGGCTTTTCTATTGCTTGCTACATTGAGATTTTGTGAATTATTGTGTGCTGTCTCAGCTGAGTGTCAGCTCAGTACATCAGGATTGCTCTGAAATGGTGGCCGAGGTTCTGAGTGTTTTAGCTCTTGAGAAATACAATTTTACAGGTGCAGTTAGATGTTTTATGTTACTAGTCAGAGTGGCATGCCTTAATTATTTTCCCAAAGGGGCTGCAGTGCATATAAACTGATAAGCAAAATCTTAACTAATTTTTCGGGCATTTTCTGTGTAATGCTGCATTCTTGAAACTGCATAATAAAAAATATTTTTGAAAATTAATACTTTTAAAATAAAATATTTATTTATCCTTTAAATCTCTGGTTTAGCTATACTGTAAATAAAAGTGGCCTCTTTGCAATACTAAAAATGAATAACATGTTTCCCAGGATAAATTATATTTGTCAGAGTACTGGGAAGAGTGCCTGGAAGCAGACCCAACCTCGCATTTTTCCAGCAAATCTCTGTAAAGTATTTAAATATTTATGTAACTCTTTATCTAATGACTTCTTAAGACAGGAAGAGAGGAAAGGGTTGAGCAGCTAATACAGGCACTCACTGGAATGCTTAATGTGAGTTATGATGTTTGTTGACATCATGATGGTTCAGATAAGGAAAATGCTTCCAAAATGCTGAACTTCTTTATCTGATTTGGGGAACTGGGAAATGAGAAAGGAAACAATACTTTTTGGTTCCCTACTACTTATCACACGTAGACTTGGCAGTATTTAACTCTTTCAGGTAAAATGGATTCAGGTATCATCTTGTTAATGGCAGGAGGAGGCACAATGTCTTGCTGAGGTATCTTCAGCTGCAGAGTTTCTGGGGTCAGTGCAGCTACATCAGATGAAACTCTAGAGCTTCTCACTTTTTTTTTGTGATTTATCTAATTTGGATGAATCTCTTCTGATCTCAAAATCAGAATATCAATAACCCAGATGCATCTGCTTTCTGGAAAGCAGATGTGGATGTTGACACAGAAGGTACTCACGCAGGCAAGCATTGGCCCACAGTTATCACAAGGAGCGGCACTGTCTTCCCAGTGGGGCACCATGTCTGGGGTTTGGTTCACCAAAGTCCTGTTGTTTCAGCCTGCACTGCTAAGCCTCTGTTGTCTTTGTGCTTTTCGAGGGGGTGCAAGGGCTGCAATGAGGCAGGTCTGTGTACTGTAGATGTTTAGAAATGTTGGAGTACGGGTTTGACTGTTCTTGGATTAAATAGATGATAGAAGGCCAGCATAGTTGTTATTATGAGCCCTGACTTCACACGTCACAGAATTTCCTAATCACCTCATCTTTCAAGTCCAATTATTTGCCTGCCCTAGAGTGGAGCCAGTTTTCTGTGAAAGGAACATCCATTCTTGATTTGCAGTGGTGGAGAATACTGCAAAACTTAGAAGTTGTACTTTTCTTCCAGACTTGTCTAGATTTTGTTTCCAGTTTCCTGAGCCTGGTATGTTTTGTCTGATAACAGCTGGAAGATGTGTATTCTCTGCAACTGTTAGTCCCTTTGCAGATATTTGAAGCCTGTGATTTAATGTTCCTGCTGATTAGCTGAGCAGACTGGACTCTTGGACTCCCTTTCAATAGGGCATATTTGTATTTTTCCATTCTTTTCAATACATCCACAGGGCTCTGCTTTGAATCTTTAGATGTGTTAATTTAAATAATCATTCTTATAATGAAGTATCTATGTTCACAGTTTTGTCTTCATATATTTTATTACAATAAGTAAATATAAAATGCAGAAGTAGAAACAGGCTCTCCAATCCCTTACTGTATCAGCTGCACAGCCAAAGAAAGTAGCAGTGTCTTTTTTTCCATTTGCCACTGGGACTTAAGCTACAAACCAGATGAAATTAAAAAACACCGAACAAAGACACCTCACTTAATTACACTTCTGCTGCCTTCAGGCTATGTTTTTTTCTCACTTGGGCTCCTGCAGTTTTAAAGAAAATGAAATAGGAATTATGTAAGGTCAGCACTTTCAGCTAAAGTTATCCAGTGACATCCTACCACTATGAACTTGCTGTGAAAGGATTAAAAGTATGTTGCTCGTTCAACATTTCTTCTCACCAATATAAAAGCTATAGAAACTTTGTGAAAAAAACTGCCATCTTCAGAGAATAGGGTAAGTCCAAGTTCATTGTGGTTGATATGATTATGACATGAATATGGGGAAGGAGCAATATCCCAAAACATCAAAAAATAGAGGATACAAGATGGGAACAACAGGGTCAGGAGTGGACTGCAGCTACAGTGTGAAACATTCCCTGTCTGGGTGGGGAACAGCTGAGGACATAGTATTAACAGACATCTTTCTGGGCTAAGATTTCCATTTTTGTTTTCACTTTCCTTTTGCAGGTGAAATCAAATGTGAAGCACCAAACAACAAACTGGACAAGTTTACAGGAACTCTTACTCTGCGAGGAGAAAAGTATGCCCTGGACAATGAGAAGATGTTGCTGAGGGGCTGTACTATCAGGAACACAGAATGGTGCTTTGGACTTGTTATTTATGCTGGTAGGTATAAAAATTGACATATGGATTGCACAGCACAGCAGCACTAGCATGGAAGTACATCACAACCAGTATGTACAGAGGAACCAAGTATTTTCTGCTTCGGAAAAGAAGTTTCTACCAGGTACAAGAATAAAAGCAAAACAATACATGAGATCCCTTGACTTCACTGTAGGCTAGAAATTATGCACATTATAGGGAATTTTAATCTGATTTTTTTTACAGTGGTCTATTAGAGAAAGCTGGATCACAAGTAATACATACAACATTCAATTCCATATTAATTATGTACTTTAGTAAGTAGAAGTCTTTTATTTCAGAAACACATGCAGCAAAATACATGAGAGAAGTCCAGATCAATCAATAAGAAAGAAAATAAGAATTAGATCTATGTAAGGATTAAAGTTAAATTAAATCTTCCTTTAATGGCCCACACTGGATCAATTGTAGTCTTTATCTCATCATGCTTGCTCAAAATTTTTCAGTCTTAAGTATATTCCATCAAAAAATTCAAAATAATTTCTGTGTGATTTTAATCCATATTTGAATATACACGGCCATCAAAAATATTATTGTAGGCCATTAGGTCTATGTTTTTTATGAGCATAGGCCTTCTACTGTTTCTATACTACTGTAGACATGTGAGATGATGTATAATATGTCACCAATAACAGTGTAGTATCAGGTATTCTGTGAAAAGTAATTAAGCTGGAAGGGAGGGCTTACTGTTGAAAGAAGAGAGCAGGGTCAAAATCCAGAATTAATGGCTTTTATGTGACTCTCTTCATCTAATCCAAGGCAAGAGACAAGCTTTTTCTCCCCTAAATTTCCCCCTGGCACTGTAAACTGCATGTACCTGCCTTCAGGAAAGCTGTTGTGGGTATTTATGCTGTAAAGCACAGCGAGACCAAAAGGGAATCAGCTTTAGAATGACTAAGCTTTATTACTAGAATTCATGAGCGTGTTTCTTTTACAGGGCCAGATACAAAACTAATGCAGAACAGTGGAAAAACAACTTTTAAGCGGACAAGCATTGATCGGCTCATGAATGTCCTTGTGTTGGTGGTAAGACTGACTAATGTGTCTTCATTTCTTCAGATGTATTCATCATTTCCAGATGCTCCACCTCTTTGTCCACACAAATGACGGAGTATCAGAAGTGACTAAAGATAAAAAGAAAAACTATGTAATAATTTATTAGCAGCCTGAGCTCTGCAGCGCCTCTGCCAGTCCATCTTGCAAAGCAAGGCTGTTATATTGTCAGCATTAAAGACCTTTCTTCTGATCTTTTCATTTTCTTTGCTCTTTCTTGCTCTGTATTTTTTGTGGGAATCACTTTGAAGCCTGCAAATGCCCTTTTCCCCATAATTTTGTCATTTTCTATTTAAATAAACATTAGCAGTTTTCCCTCTTCCTCTTGATTTCTTGGCATCTCTGATGATATCTGCATGGGTCTGTAACCGAGTTTGTTAATTTACATGATGCCAGCTTCTGACTTAACATATTAGGATGAAATATTAAACATGGTCTCATTAATACACAGAAACTGGTGTTTTTAGCAGCTGGTAAATTTGAGAACACTAATCTTATACAGTTGGCACTCTCCTCAAATCATAAAACAGATCTGATTTGAGGGTTAAGATTGTCAGTGGTTTTAACAAAAGGCAAGTACTTCCAGGCAGAAATGATTCTTTTACAGACTCACCCAAGCTTTTACTGCTTGAGTTCAAAGCCACTCAAGGAAGAAAGGCATATACTCTCACACTGCTTTACTCAATGTTGCTTGAAGAAAAACTCTTTTGTTACAGGCTTTTACTTTCCCTTGGGTACAGATTTGTCATGCTTTTTCATGCATGCTACATGACCTTCAGTTTATGACACTGGGAAGGTCTGGTGGCCGCTGTTCCATTTTCTTCCCTCCTGCCCTTGCTTTCCAGCCCAACATGACAGATAGGCTGGGGCTGAGATTCATTCCCAGAGGCTGGAGCAAGCCCTGAAGAAGATGTCCAACTGCAGTCTGTCCATCACAGTAATGATACCCTGAGCTCTCCTGGCCCTCCATGACTTCATGCATTCTCCATGGAGGACATGGAGTTCTGGTGGACAACATGTTATCCACAGGACATCAATGTGCCCTTGTGTCCAGGAAGGTCAATAGTATCCTAGGGTGCATAAAGAAGAGTGTGTCCAGCAGGTCCAGGGAGGTTCTTCTCCCCCTTTACTCTACACTGGTGAGACCACATCTGGAGTATTGTGTCCAGTTCTGGGCTCCCCCTTCAAGACAGGCAGGGAAATACTAGAGAGAGTTCAACAGAGGCTGTGAGGATCATGAAGGGACTGGAACATCTCTCTTGTGAGGAAAGGCTGGGAGCCCTGGGGCTGGTTAGTCTGGAGAAGAGAAGACTGAGAGGGGATCGTTTTAATATTTACAAATATCTGTAGGGTGGGTGTCAAGCAGAAGGGCCCAGTCTCTTTTGAATGGTGCCCTGAGATAGGATTAAGGGCAATAGTCACAAACTCATATGGTCAAATGGTCCACTTCAACATGAAGAAAAACTTCTTTATTTTGATGGTGATGGAGCCTGGAACAGACTGCTCAGGGTGGTTCTGGAGTTTCCTTCTCTAGAGACTTTCAAAACTCACCTGGATATGCTCCTGTATGGCCTGCTCTGGGTGATCCTGCTCTGGCAGAGGGGGTTGGACTCGATGATCTCCAGAGGTCCCTTCCAACCCCTGCCATTCTCTGATTCTACTCCTCCTTAGCACTTGGGATTATAGCATAAATGTCTGCAGAACGGCACCACTCTCTAACCTTGCCACTTCATCCCTGTTCTGCTTTTGCCTGAAGATACCAAAAGCTCTTTAGATGGGCCCAGAGATGGAGGATGTTAGTTGAGAGAGACAGTTGTGCCTCTGTGAGACTGAAATTGTACCAAAGCAGTAGTGGTTAGCCTAACTAACCATTGAACTTCTACATGTGCCCACTTACTGTAAAGCAATGCCACAGCAGAGAGCTTCTCTGGGGTCATCTTCAAGCCTTCTTGAGCACTTGCTCTGTGTACAATATTAAAGACTTTTGTAACTTTACACTAATCACTGCCAAGTGAAAGTCTTGATTAGCATCCTCAGCTTGTTTCTCCCAGCGTTTTCAAGTCTTGATTAGCATCCTCAGCTTGTTTCTCCCAGTGTTTTCTTCTCTTAATAGAAAAAAATAATAATTTTTGCAAGCATTTGAAAAATTTCACATTTTCTTAAGGTGTCCTGCTATGGTCTAGCTGGAGAGGAGGATGGGCTGAAGGGTAGGGCTGTGGAGGACCCACAGGGAACACAAATGGAGCAGAGAAAAACTGAATAGGGAACTCAGAATTGTGTTCAATTATGATGTGCAAAATCTCCTTTTACAAGTCAAGGGCTTTCAGTCTGTTTGGCTGCTCTTCATGAAGACGAATAAGATGTCTACCTCATGGCTCCATTTTGAAAAGCTGATAATGTTGCAGCTGGTTGCATCAGCCTCTGTCTGGGTTCTTGGGCACTGATGGAGCCAAGGGTGTGGGTTTTGTCCTTGGCATATTTTTAAGACACCTAACATTTTGGTGTCTAAGTAAAGCTTTGTCCTTTCCTAAGCACCAGGCTCTTTGCACACCCAAGAGGATGTGGCATCAGGTCCTTCCAGCTCACTGGGTGGTCAAAGATTGCAAAGCATGGTCATAAAAAGAGGCGGTATATTGTGCTCTTGAGTGTGGAAATACAAAACAGCCCTGGCTTGCTATAAATAGATCATTTTAAGTGTAATGAATCTTGTTCCCTGTTAACACTGGCAAAACTGTTTTATGTTTAGTTGCCTATAAAACTTCCAGGCACAAAGCAGTGTTTAAGCCGGGCCTGCCAACAGAGTCCTGGTGAAATGTTGCCCTGGTCTGTCCCAGCAAGGGATTAATCAGGAGTGAACCTTTCCAGATGGCAACCATAGATTTTTTTTTTTTTTCCACATTTGGAAGTATTCCTTGAGGATCTGAGAGAGAAGTGAATGGTCATACACTGGGTAGGCACCAGCCAGCTCTAGGAATGCTTTTTCAACCAAAACTTCCTTTTTAGCAGGCTGAGGCAAGCATGTTTTCAGAGAAATAGGGCTGTCACTTTCATGTCTTCAAGAAGTTATTTCTGCAAATCCCAGAGCAGAACTCCAAGTGCCAATAAAGAAATCAAGACAGTTTGAATTCACAGTCCAGCAGGAAATGTTTGTCAAAAGTCACCTCCTCTCTACAAACACACTACTCAATCCTGCAGAGGACCTTTTGCAGCCACTACAAGGGCAGGACTCAGGGAGGGAGGATGTTCATGCTGGGAAGCTCCATGAGCATTCACAAACCTACGATCAAGGTTTTTTCACATTCTTCTCTTGCAGATTGTGGTTACAATTGCAACACCAAACAGTTGAAACAACAAATATCGACAGATAAACAACACAGAAATTAATCTCCATGGTTGCTGTTAACAGCTTTGTCTTTTGCATCTTTCTCAAAGCAAATGGCACGTTTAGTAGACTTGGTGTACACATAAGAGCTGCACACAAGCTGAGCTGTTAGGGACGAGTGTTGACAATGCACACAAAGCAAAATGTACATAAAGCAACTGCAGTGGTAGAGAAAAGCTTCTGTGCCATGAGGAACTTCAGCTACTGTCTTTCCCCATCTGTATTTCTGTTGCTGAATCACACGTTGTATTTCCTACATGGATTGTGATATTCTACAAACTGACAACTTTTAACCTGTGGGGCAGTGAGGAATCATTCAGGGTAAAATGATAAAACTGAAGAGCCAGATGCTCTATTAATTACTTTCTTTTACAACAGACAAGGTCTGCCGAGAGAAGTAATATCTTCTATTTAACCAACAAAAAAAACTATAAAATTAGAGAGGCTTGTCTGTTTTCTTCATCTATGTCTATTGGTTTAATAAAGTACATTACCTGTTCTTGGGTCACACCTCTCATATATTCTTAAGCCCTGATGATTATGACAGCACAAGTTGAAGACTGCTTTTAGCGCTTGTCACAGAGGTTTAGAAACACTGCACTGCATTCCTTACTAGCAAGCAATATTGTCTCCATTTTACAAGTGGAGTAATTTATCAAGTCCCTCACAATTAAACAGAAAAGTTATTACTGATGTGGAAAGCAAATGTGTCTCCCGAAACTCAGTGCAGCACCTTTAGTTACTGCAGTCCCCTGTTAGCAGCTTCTTGGTACTGAAACTCAAGTTGGTTTTAAGTGAACTTTTCAACAAGTGATTCAAATTGTTCCATAAAAGTATCTTTCTTCCTCTCATGGTTTAACTTAGAAACACAAATACCAGCTTTGCCAGCAATATTTCTATGTTTGTACCTCAACTGTTTTTTTTCAAAAAGGTTCATGATTGGTTTAACATGATTGTTACTGGGTAGCCTTATACACTATGGCCCAACTCACTGATATTTCTACTCTAATGATTATGTTTGCAAAGATTAATTTTGATTGCTCTGTTGTACAGCCTGCAATTCCATATCTTCACATTTTTATTAGGATGTTGGTTGTTTCAAGTCAAATGTTTGCAGAATTCTATATAAACAGAATTAGTTTTGTTATCATTTGTCCAGGTAGGATGTCAAGCTAATTTCAGTTTATCTTCCCCATGATCACCATTTTTACTTTTCAAATATTGGAATCATGTTAGCAGATTTTCAGGATGGTGGAGCTTCCCCGTTTTCAAAACATTGTTAAAAATTAACCTTGCTGGTTAAGAGAATTTCTCAGATTGTCCCTCTAAGCTTTCATCTTTAAATTACCCACTGGACCCACTGAATTGAACACACTTCTTATGAGCAGACAGAGCCATGTAATGTTCCTTGTCACAGAATGTAATCTGCCTTTTCCATCTGCTACATCATATGGGACAGATATTCCTTCTGCTTCCTTTCCCCTTCATTCTTGGAGGACTGTCTGTTGAATGTCTGCTTTTTCCACACCTGTTTGAGTTTACTGTTGTCTTTTCTTTATATTTTATATAATTATTTGATATTCAGAGTTCTATAATTCCTTGCAGCTCATATTAATTTGTTAACTTCCCTTCTCCCCTTCTTTTTTCTATGCTCTTCCAAATAATTATATTGATGTGTTCTTGTTTTGTTTTAACCAGAAATTATTTAGGATCTATTTAACAGTTTTGTATCTATTAAACGGTGTTCCTGAGCAAGTCCCAGTGTTCACTAAGGTGTCCCACTTTTAAATCCTCTTCCCGATTGCTCATCACCTGGTTGTTTTAGGCTTCAAGAAATAGGCTTCTCTGAAGTCCAAGGATACACATTACCTGGGTAGTGCTGCTCTCTGTTTGCTCAGAGGAAATATAATCAGATTGTGATAGCAGGTACCAAGGCAACCACTAGTTCTGAGTCAGTGATTCAACTCTTCTTTAACCATCAGAATGACATCCAGTGCTGAATTCCAACCTGCACAGTGATGAATTTTCTGCACTATGAATTATCTTTAGTAGTTTTTCAAAAATGGTGAGGAAATCTAAGACACATCCAACAAATGGCCAGGTAAAGTCTCCCTGGGATTTCTATGCTCAAGCATGCAGCCAGGTGTTTGAGGACCCACAGCTCCACTCACCTCTGAAGAGATTTGTTGTTCGTTCAGGAAGCAGCCCATGAGCACCCTGATTTAGGTGTGTGCTTGGGACTTAAATCCTCAGCTTTTTGAGGTCTTGTCATTCCAGATTGCCCGACTCTGCACTTTATGATTTTGTCCTTGATATAAAAGCATCATAACTCTACTGGTTTTCCTCCTTTACCTTAGAAACATTTTCCTATGATTGAGGCTGTCCAACTCAAGCTCACTGGTGCTTTCTGATTAACTTGTATATCATAAATTCCTTGTTTCTAAAATGTAATTTCTGGGACTTTTTTTGCAGATCTTTGCTTTTTTAGCACTGATGTGTCTTATCCTAGCCATTGGCAATGGCATCTGGGAGTATGATAAGGGCTACTACTTCCAGGTCTATCTACCCTGGGCAGAAGGCGTCACCTCTGCCTCCTACTCCGGCTTCCTCATGTTCTGGTCATACGTGATCATTCTAAACACAGTGGTGCCAATTTCACTCTATGTCAGGTATGTTCCAGAACCACCTTTCAAGTTTCACCTCAGGAGGGGTTTAGTTTTTGCCTTAGGTGGGAGCACGCATTTTCCCTAGACAAAAATGCAACTCTGTAATGGACGCTTGCACACAACCACAGTGACACTTTTCTTATTTCTGCTGCCTTTGGAGGTCTTTGTCAGGGTTGGAGTGTGGACAGCTGTGAGCCCTGGAAGAGGATATGAATTTGCAGTTAAAAGGGAGGTGTAGGTGTAAGATGCTGCAGGAGTAAGGCTGGAAGCCTACTACAGTTGGTGCCTTGCTCTCTCCCACTTGCACTGCCCATCAAACAAAGTGAATGGCATGTTTTTTGAGATGCCTGTTGGGGCTCATGTGAGGAGCAGATTGCCAGATAAATAGGTGTAATCAGGTTGAGCATCCATAGTACTTGGTACTATATGAGTTATATGTTGCCACTTCTCCGAGAACATAGCACTATGTTGGTTATTGCAGGTCGGCAATCAGGGGTAAAGAGCAGGCAAAGCATCTGTGATGCTCTCAGTACTTTGTATTTGGGGTGTGGGCTGCCTATGCCAGTATATCAGTGTACCTAACTCTTCAGACAGCTTTACTATTGAGACACTCTTTTGTCTTGGTAAATATGAGGAATTAATCCTGTTCCTGTCCAGTATGTCACACCAGCAGCAAAGTGGAAATTCACGTCATCTGTGAGCTGATAATGCTTCTGGGTTTTATTGAGTTATACAATGACTCACTTGTTGTGGAGTTCTGGTTGTTTGCACTGTGGCTGTGCTCATGCCCTGGCACCAGGCTCAGCCCAGCCCAGAGCCCTGGAGGAAACCACCCCCATCTGAGCACCTCAAAACTGCACCAAGTGACAACTACTGTTCCTGCCTTGCTTTTCAAATACGTTTATAAGATGTGGGTTTATAAGTAAAGGAAAGCTGTTTACTGTAAGCCTAACAGATTGTTTCAGTGGGACTTGCTTCAGCATTGCTTCATACAGTCCATTTAAAACAGCCTGATGAGTACACTCAGTCATTACCTTCAAAGTTGTATTCTAATTGCAATCGCTAATGGTGGTGATGGAGATAAAGATCTTGTACCTTAAACTAATGAATATTCCGTCACCTTCTATTTCACCAGTGTAGAGATTATACGCTTGGGTAACAGTTTCTACATTGACTGGGACCGTAAAATGTATTATCCACTGAACGATACACCGGCTCAGGCCCGTACCACTACACTCAATGAAGAGCTGGGGCAAATCAAGTACATCTTCTCAGACAAAACAGGAACTCTCACTCAGAACATCATGTGTTTTAACAAGTGCTCCATCAATGGCAAATCCTATGGTATGTTATCTAACTGTCTTATTCTACAAGTTTTATTCCATTGTATTATGCCTCTTGGTCCACAGACACTAAATGTGATATCTAGAAGAGAGTGCCTTGTAAGAAGCTGCAGTGATCAAGTGCAGGATTGCCTGTCGGGGATGCCTGGGCAACCCTGATTACATCATTTGCATAGTTTAATGTAATTTTTTGTGTCCCTTGCCTCCTCTTTTTGCCACCTTTTTACCTCCCTTCTTCTGACACAGTGTCATCCCAGCTAAAGAACCTGCATTTTATTACCTTTTCCTCATTGGTCCCTGTTTTACTACATATGCACTTGATTTTGTTTTGCATTTTTCCTGATTATCACTGCCTAGGTGATTTCAGCCTTTTAAGGTATTGTTGACATGGCTACCTAGATACTGCTAACCCTGCAAAACGTAACACATAACTAAGTCCCTCTTAACCACTTGTGATATCAGCCATTCTTCATGGGGTTATCTGCAAATTTTGTCTTCTTCTTGCACTGTTATCTCTCACATTCAGCAATTTCTTATGTTATGATCAGCATTTTTCCACATCTTGTTCAGGTGTCTGAACCCTTTAGTTGGCACCTAGTCAATGGCCTGGGCATTTGTCTTTAGCCCTGATGTCCTTCACCTACTAGAAGAGAGAAATGTTTGTAGGGAGCTGGGAAAAAAAAAAAAAAAAAGGAAACAAAAGTTGTTAGATCTTAACAGTTATTGAATTGAAAGGCTCTTTCATTCTATGGCCCTAGGCAGCTTTCTTCATACTGCTCAAGAGGTGCTAATCATTCACAAATTGACAACTTGATTAACACCATTAGATTCCTCCAGAGAAATTAGTCACCACTTATTCATAGATTGATTCTTATTTTGCCTGTGTCAGACTTGCTGATAGACTAGTGTGCCAGGTTGTCTTTTCTTCCACAGTGCTATCAGCTGGTCTAATAAAAGAAGTTATTTCTTCCTATAAATCTTGTTTTGTGTATACTTTGAGAACACCATATCTAAAATAGCATTATTATGCTAGCCAACATTTGTGCTGATAAACCATTTGAAAATTATTCAGTCTGTTCATTTGTGTGTCCTTAGTTGACTTTTTCAAAGTGAATGTCACCGCTAACATAGATATTGGGTGTGGGTTCAAGAAATAAATGGGAAGTACATGGAAAGAAGTCCAAGAGTCTTGGACTATGAACTTTTAAATGCATAGCTTCTTCTTAGGAATGTTGTTCTTTCGGTTTGCGACTCGGGGACATTAGGAAAGCCATGCCAGAAATGATGAATTAGTTCTGCTGACAGGGAAGGTACTCTGAAGGCTTAAACTTCCCATTGGGAAGGAGGTGTCCAAAAGCCTCTCAGTTACAGTTCCCAGGGTATGAACTGATGTGCAGTTCTCAGGAGATGACTTCTGAGTGTCTTCTACAACATCAGGGCTTTTGTGAGGTAGTATTAGTACCTAAACCAGATTTTTCTGTAAAAAAACCCTTACTTCTGTCACAGATAAAGCTGCTGGCACAGGTATGGATCCATCTGTCATATAATTCACTGTATTTCAGTCTTATTTCAATGAAGTGTTGAATGTGGCTGGGCTGGGCACAGTCCAGACCCTCCAAGTGAAGTTTTTCTTCAGGCAAAAGAAGTTTCAACAGTGTTCCCTGGAGATGAGATGTCTTCCATTTCTGTAACCAGATCATCAGTTCAGGGAAAACAAACAGAGCAGCTACCTAGACATTGGAAGAGTGGAGTTTGACAACTCCTTCTCTGTGATAGTTCGGGGACTGTTGCAAACACAATATGATCCAGGAACTGAATTTTGTCTCACATTCCAAAGGGAAGGTACAAGAGAAGTCTTCACCTGCAAGCACCTTTGTTTCCTACCTAGCACTGCATCCTTTCTTGATTCAGCTTGAGCCAAGCTTTATTTACCTGAGTGACAGACATTTTTATGGTAACTGCTTTGTGTTTCAGGCATCTGCCAGCCTCTAGACTTTGTCATGGATTAACACAGAAACTGAGTGATACAACTCATCTGTCTCCAATGCCCATGTCAAGACATGTATGCTTACTGAAACTTTTTAGTTACTATCTTTGAAACACTTTAACCAATTTTTGTGGTAGAGAAGCTCAGAGAGAGCATTTATCTGGAGTTTGTGGCTATAACCTCAGTCTTTACTGTTTACAGGTGATGTGTATGATATGTCTGGGCAAAGGATAGAAATAAATGAGGTAAGTGCTCAAGTGCTATCAGAACCTGTCCTTTCAGTAAACCTTCCGGCCTAAGTGCTAGTGGACACAACCCACTCAGACATAGCTCCTGCTCTTAATCCTGCAAGAGCTGATGCTCTTGACCCCGACAACAGGGATGTGTGTTCTTGGGGTTGTCAGAGGATTGCCAGAGTTGCATTCCCTTCTAGTAAGCCTGGTTTAAACCCACAAGTTGGGCAACCTGAGTGCCCACTGCTCCCTCAGCTTCACATGACATCCTAGTGCATGCACAGATCTTCTTCAATACTTGGCCATTGATGTTTGCTGGAAACTTGGACATTGGTGAATTTTATTAGCCTTGGCAGGTAATTAAAGCTTTGGCGGGGAATCAGTGAGTTCAGTTCATATTGATAATGAGGTCACTGCCAAATTCCCCTAACATCTGGATATTGGAAATTGTGAAAGTGGGTGACTTCTGTATTGCTCTCTAGCCTCTGCTTGCTGGCACAAACTCACATCTTGGATTTATAAAATGTCTGAAAACTGCATGCACTAACCCAAGTAACAGGCAGCAAGATGGTGATGAAAATCCCACTCCTTGTCCCAGTGATTCATTTCTAGGCCATTTAAAACTTAAATTACTCATTGAAATTGGCTGTTTCTGGAGTGCTGTGCCTCCAGTTTGCTCTCAGGCAGCAAAATGCAAAGGGCTGACTTGCTTGGGGAGACATGCTGGTCTGCTGCCAGCTGGCTGCCCAGCAGCTCCTCCTGCCCATGATACTCACCAGAGCAGAGACCTGCTGCCCATACATCCAGGGCGCCACAATGCCTGGACCTTGCCACACAGATGGGTGTGTGTGGCAAGTGGATCTGTGCTCTTGTGGAAAATGCTAAATGTCAGCTTTAAGAGGTCAAAAGGATGACTACCATCCTGGAAACTCTGAGCTCATCAGGGATGGGGTGGGAATCAGAATCATCCAATCTAAGGCTTAACAGATCATGCTGTGAGCTGCTGGCCATTTCTTCAGTATGTTCCCTTCTGCTTGGAACTCCTTGTTTTCAGACACAGTGGGCAGTGCCTGCAGAGCTGAGCCTTTACATCACTTATCTGTCAGCTTTTTTCCATATCAGGATTTTTTTATTGCTTTGGAAGAATAGGATGGAGAACACAGACTCTTGAATTGTTTTAAATTGGGCTTCCACATTCTCCTGTCACACAAGCAGCCATTGACATCAGGAGCATGATGCCTCCAAGCAGGCTTGTGTTGAAGTCAGGCATGCCTTTGCTCTAGAAATCTTTTGGCAGGGATCCTGTAGGAGCATTTGCTCTCATACAGAGAGGTATCTTTAGCTAATCCGGTTCTCAGCCTGAGTGCTGCTCTGAAAGGCATCTAAAAGTGCCTGTCATCTCCTATGATTCAGTGGCTTTCATGACCTCCCATTTATTTAGACTCATCAGTCACTGCCATGAACATCCCTGCAGGAGAGGGCCCTTTGTAAATATGAGACTGGGGCTATGATGGGCAGGCATCGTACAGCCATATGAGAGCTCCAAAATAACACCAAGAAATTTTTTTGCAGAATACGGAAAAGGTTGATTTCTCCTACAATACATTAGCTGACCCAAAGTTTGCCTTCTACGACCATAGCCTCGTTGAAGCTGTGAAGTTGAGTGATGTCCCAACGCACAGGTTCTTCCGACTGCTCTCGCTTTGTCACACAGTGATGCCAGAAGAGAAGAAGGAAGGTAAGGACTACTGAAGACACCAAGCTAAGTGGTTAAGTTCACCCTGCACCACAGTATATCTTTTCTCCACAGAAGCTGTTATTGGCCCTTTTGGCTTCCTGGTGATTTTCTGTAGTATATGGCTACACATAAATCAGTGTCTTTGGACATGCCACATGGGAAGATAAAGGACCAGGGCCTTCACTCCCTCTGTGTTCCTATGGTGGACCTGACACTACTGCAAACACCACATCTCTTGAGTGTGGAAATTTCAGGTGCCACATCTTCTGAGGTGGCAGATAGCTTGCCCCATTCTTTCTCTACTCTGCACCAACTCCCAGAAAGCAGAGCACAGAGCACCTGTCCCCTGGAGGCTCAGTAGCTCCACTCACCCAGTGTTCCTGCAGTTATGGGGTCAGTCTCCTCAAATCCCAGACAGGGTGAAAACTGTGATTTAAAGGGTAGAACCCTTAATTGACACATACAACGTGAAAATACTGATGAGAAAAATAAATGCAGATGTAACTAGAAGGGATTAAACTCAAGGAAGTTGTACTCTCGGTGAGATCTGTTGTACTCCAAAGACAGTGATAAAAGATCCCAAAAAGTCTAGGGGTCCTCTTGAACTAGTCTGGATGATGGGTTGATGGGGCATGATGGACATGTGTGGACATAAAGTGCTTTTTAGTGCTGCACCTCTGAGGGCAGACAGAAAAATGTTAACTACTTTACAATGCCTTTGGTTTTGTATTTGTTTAGCTTCAGAAACAAGGCAGAAGTCACATTACTTTTTCCTTTTTTTTCTCGCATGTCAGGTAATTTAGTGTATCAGGCCCAATCTCCTGATGAGGGAGCGCTCGTCACTGCTGCCAGAAACTTTGGATTTGTCTTCCGGGCTCGCACACCAGAGACCATCACTGTTGTGGAAATGGGAGAAACAAAAATCTACAAACTCTTGGCTATTCTGGATTTCAACAATGTTCGCAAGCGAATGTCTGTTATTGGTATGTTCCCTTTGCTCCCTTTTTCCCTTCCTCACTTCTTAGGCTCTCAGGTTGGCCCTCATTCTTCTGTGAAGCCTTTTCCTCAGAGACCTCCTTTTCCATGCTTGCTGCTTAACACCTACTTCTGAGCACCTGAGATGGGCTGCCTTGACTTTTCAGTTACACAGCAACACTGCTAGATAAATACTAACTTAGGCAGGTGAGATAACATCTTAACATCTGTACCACAATGATGAAGCAGCTTCCTGAAGACATGAAGCTTTCTACATCCCTTATTTTCCTCACAACAGTTCTGGAAAGGCCTTCCTTATAATCAGCTTTAAAATTATCATTGAAATCTGAGAAAGTGGGAAAGGACAAAGCAAGGATGAGTAGAGAAGATCACTTTCCCAAAATGGAAAATGGAAAAACGATTTGAGAAATCTCATGTAGCCCTTATTAACCCTCCAACATCCTCAGATACTTCGGGAACTGGAATATCCTAACTGCAGCAAGGGAGTGGTAGTATATTTACTGGTAGGGGCAATAAGAGCAGCAGGTCCAATTCCCTAAGAACAAATTGTTCTTGGCTTTTGAATATGTATGTCCTGCCTGAAGCACTGCCTGTAGGCATCACATAGCACAATGGAGCATCTTCTCAGAACAGTGCAGTCTGGATACAGTTGCCTGTGCTGCTATCAATAAGGTGGAGAGTAGTTGCATTATCTGCTTTTCTAAGCAAAGCTTGTCTTGATTTTTGGGAGTTTGCCAAAACTTGGTAGAGTTCAGACACCTCTAAAAAACTTTCTTTGTTGTAATGGAAGTGCTGTGAATCCCAAGTGCCTCAGTGAAGGATTTGTATCATTTCTTTTCCTCATAGTGCGGAGTCCAGAGGGTGACTTGACTTTGTACTGCAAGGGGGCTGACACCATTCTTTATGAACTGCTTCATTCATCCTGTGACTCTCTCAAAGAGGAGACCACAGAACACCTGAATGTAAGTGCTTCCTTCTGCACAACATATCTGTCCTTTGTACTAAGACAAAAAAAATAGATTTCAGAAACAACACCTAAGCACCAATTTTTAAATTACGGAATGGAGAAGGAAAGTAATTTATTAAGCCTTAGATCTCAGATCAGTTGTATAAGTATGGGCACCAAGTACCATTTGAACTTCTTCAGGACATCTGGACATGGATGGCAAATACTATGCAGGACATTCAGAAGACCTGTATTTCACTGGAGTAGGAGCTGGAAGCCAGCCAGTGAAGCACCTGAAATGGCACAGTGCATCTCAGTTTTGTCAACTAAATTCCATCCATGTCTGCTGTTGCTCTACAACACATGGACCTGATGCATGAAAGAATACCTTGTATCAGAATAACTCAGATGATCAGGAAAGGGCCAGAGATCTGTTTAACTTCTTGAATGCAAATAAAATCTGCAGTGACCCAGAGGTCTCAGTCAGAGGGACTGGGCAGGCACTGGGACATACTCTCACCTCCCCTTTTTCCAGATGATATAGGAGCATATTGACTGGGCAGCAAGAAAAATGCATCTCTCATACTTGTGGCCTTTTTTGTTGTCAAAGGCATGCACTGGGAGGTGGTTGCTTACATAAGGGGATGTTCCGGCCAAGTTTTACTCCCCCTTGTGACATCAGCTCCTGCTGGTACCGTGCAGACCACAAGCCAACAGGAACTTTTGCCGGAGGGGTTGTCAAATACCAGGCCCATTCCTGTCTACTGCCGAGGGCGGCGCGGA
>JANHFX010029422.1:4623-23710 GCA_027560015.1 Chloroceryle amazona | reverse complement strand
ATCCTGCTGGTACAGTGCAGAGCACAAGACAACAGGAAGTTTTGCCAGAGGGGTTGTGCAATAGCAAGAACATCTCTGTTTACTGCCTGAGGGAGCCTGGAGGAGTTGCTCGCAAAGGAGGGGGCAGAGCTGTGGATGCGGTCTGTTCCTGATGCACCTTTACTGCAAGCCTGGGGAACACCTCAGACGTTTTCACAAATGGATCTCTGTTATTCCACCAAACACTTGAGATCCATAGTGCCAACCATGTATCTGCAGAAAGCACAGTTACAAGGACTTGCGGAGATGTACATTTCAGACAGCATTTGTATTCTTAAAAATGCTGAGCCCAGGCCCAAAAATCAAGGCTGTCTTCAATATTTATTTATGTCTCACTATTTTTGAACCTTTTATTGAGAAATATGAGACAGGCAAATAAACACCTGGTTAGTGTAAAGCCTTAGAGCCAGAAAGTAGAAAAGCCCTTTTGAATTTGTTCTTTGTAAGGACCATGAATGGCAATGGGAAAGTGGTCTGGAAATAGTTCTTAAAAAGTAACCCAAGTTTTGTGGTCTAAGGTGTGATTTTAATTCACCTTTCCCCTGCAGACTTTAGGCAAGAAGATTTTATAGATAACTGTTTGCTTTCCAAGGGTCCTTTGCAAGCCCAGGTGAGCAGATTTTTCTCCTTTGACCTATTCTACCTCACCACTGTCTCACAGGAGTTTGCTGGTGAAGGACTGAGGACACTTGTGGTGGCCTATAAAAACCTGGATGAAGACTACTTTCAGGACTGGATCAGGCGTCACCATGAAGCAAGCACTGCCTTGGAAGGACGGGAAGAAAAACTATCGGAGTTATATGAAGAGATTGAAAAAGACCTAATGGTTTGTGTTTCAGGGAATCTGGGCCAAGCTCTGGGGAAGCCAATGAGGATGGTGGTTTGTCAATAAACAGCTCAGTATGATTCCAGTAAACATTGCTCTGCAAACATCTCAGTGGGTTGTGTGACAGGAGCGGTTAAGAATATGGCAGTCCTGCGTTTTCACTGGCACCTCCATCAGGAGCCCACAACTAGAGTTCACCAGCCACTAGTGCAGGGGAATGGTTTTATTTTAACTCATGGGGCTGTCAGAGTAGCTTTCTTGTGATGAAGTGACATACCAGAGCCTGAGGGAGATGATGTGGACACAAATACTTCATAGCTAGCCTTTGCATGTGGAAATGGCTGATCTATTTATTTTCCTGTGTTTGAAATGGCACGCAGTGAATACTCCCCGGTGCCCCTCCATTTCTGAGAGTGTCTTCTTTGTTCTGGCAGCCCTGGGCATGATGAAGAGATGATGTCCATGAACATGTCTGTGTCAATTTGAAACAGGGCTAGGCTGTGATCTTCAAGTCATTCTCCTTGGGTGTTGTTAAAGCTTTCTGAATGCCCTGGGGAGTCTGCCTCTGTTTTAGAGACATGAATAATGAATGAAAATGACACGTCAGATCCAAGTGGAAGCAATACAGCTTTTGCACTCCTAGCACTGCTTCTGTGAAACCTCAGAAATCCTGGGAGCTGCACTGTTGCTCCTCCCATTAGCTGTATGCTCAGGATGCCAGCAGGGCATGGGGGCAGAGCCTATTGTCCTTCTGGGTCTTAACAGAGTAGTGGGAAAATGCTGATCCTCCAGGCCAGAGAATGGTGAAAATGCTCTATGGGTTGTGTCCAAAGCAGGGAAGACATGGAGGTTTAGGAGGTTAAGGGGTCAGCTGCTTTGTAAAAAAAGGTTATGGAGCTCATGGCCTAAGCAGAGAAAAGATCATGGTCTCATAGCAGGAAGAAGCATGGCTCAGAAGAAAACAGTGTTTGCACTAGACTGTACAGGAGTGACTTTACTTCTTGAAGGTGCTGTAGGAAGAACAGAGGGTGAATGTAGGATAGCCTGGCTTGTGATAGAGGATAGTTGTGAGAGACAGAGTCAGCAAGGAAGTAGATGGGTCTTGTGGAGGCATAGAGGACCGCAAAGTATCACAGTCTGTTTGATGGGCAAGAGCAGAAGTTCCTGTGTGTGGCAGGCTCCTGCTAGGCACCCTTAGGGGAAGTAAAGATATAAGGACACAAGGAGATGGAATCATAGAATCATAGAATAGCAAGGGCTGGAAGGGACCTCCAAAGGTCATCTAGTCCAGCCCCCCTGCAGTGAGCAGGGACACCCTCAACTAGACCAGGCTACTCAGTCCCTTGTCCAGCCTCAGCTTAAATATCTCCAGGGATGGTGCCTCAACCAACTCCATGGGTAACCTATTCCACTGCTCTACCACCCTCAATGTAAAGAACTTCTTCCTGATGACCAATCTAAATCTACTCTTCTCTAATGTAAACCCATTACCCCTTGTCCTTTCACTACAGGACCTCGTAAAAAGCCCCTCTCCAGCCTTCCTGTGGGCCCACTTCAGGCACTGGAAGGTACCTGAAGGTACAATGGAACATGGTTAGATTCAGAGAATAGTAGTAAAAATGGTATTTATCATTGATTGACCTAAAAACTAAGGAAGATCCACAGTCAGAAAGGCATTGTGACTATCCCTTCACACCAGGTCATAGACAGACAGGAAAAGGCTTGTCAACAATACTTTTGTTCCTTTTTCTGCAGCTTCAGAGAGACAAATGGCTGTGGGGAATGCCAGCCCTTGTTCTCTCTTCCTGGGTACATTGGACATCAGTGTCCATCTTTGTGCTTCCAGCTCAAACTTAGGTTGCCAAGGGTGAGCAGGTGGTCCCAAGAGGTGCATTGTATGCCACAAGCGTCTAAGGTTTCACTAGTTGGACCACAGGCTTCTGCTGTATACTGTGGATTATGCAGCTTTGAGGACCCTATAGCAAAGTTCCATCAGAGCTGTTGTCTACATTGATAACACTCACAGCTGATGAATGATGACACTCATAGCAAGCCAAAAGGGATGTTGGAGTTAAAGCCAACCTCTGAATTTAGTCTCCCAACAGCAGGAGGTAGGTGGTAGCAGATGCTATCTAATCCTAAGCTAGCAGTAAAACCTTCACATCCTTTTGAGTATAGGTTAAATCTGCCAAGTATCTCCAAAATGCAGAAAAGCAGTAACTTTAAAATAATGGAGGTTTGTGTCCTGAGCAGCATGTGGCTTAGCTGTGTGACAGTGTGGACCAGAGGTGGGAACATGTCTATTACAGGCTGGAGAAGATATTTAGCAGCCATATCACAGCTGCAGTACAACGTATCTGGGAGCAAGCTCCACACTAGAGGGTGCATTTGGAGGTTTGGGGACATGGATCCACAGCTGTCTTTGTCCCTCAGCTAAAGTGCTATCTGCTGTGAAGAGGATATATAGGAGAACAGAGACCTGTAGGTCTGCAAACATGTTGGCATATAATTTCATCCGCATTCATGATCCATCTGAGCCTGGGGGTATTAGAAACTAGAACATATGCAGGATCTGCGCTTTACTCTATACAGTAAATTTGCTGAGGAATAATGAAAATCAGCACAAACCTATTCCTGGATTTAATTTGTGTTTGCCTGAGTAATTGCCTAGAGATCTAATGCTTTGCTAGCAATGGGAAGACTTACCAGTTCCCTGTCATTTTCTATTAAGCTGCTAGGTGCCACAGCAATTGAGGACAAGTTACAAGATGGAGTACCACAAACAATTGAGACTCTTGCCAAAGCCAACATTAAGATATGGGTTCTCACTGGAGACAAGCAAGGTAAAAACAGGCTACAGCTTTGGATGTTTCTCTTCCATCCCACCAGGTCTACTAAGACACATGTTCTCACTCTTCCTCCTTTGAAAACTGCACAGAAGACAAACTTAAAGGGCTTTATTTCATTGCCAGCTTGACAAAACTCCAGTTATCTGGAATTAGACCAGGTGACTGTCACTAGTGCCTATTCTTAACTCCTCTCCTGAGGCTGGAAGCAGGGTGAAAGCAGCATCCTTTGCCTTTGGAGATATGGTAATAAGAATCTCATAGTCCATGTCATATGCTGGAAAAAGGTGTCATTTTAGTACAGTTGACTGTCCTGGTGAAGAAGGTGGAAAAAAATCTTTTCCTGCTTTCCAGGAACTTCAATGTTAAAGTAGATGTTGGGTTTGTTTCAGTTTAGCCCTGGAATTAATGATACAGAATAGAAATGGAGGAAACAGGCTTTTGGAGAAAGCATTAAGTTAGAAAGATCAGTTAATAGACCCCAATGAATTCTTTTGGAGAAATAGTAACTTCACTGAAACACTGGTGTTTCCAAAAGTGCTTGCAAATAAGCAAGAAATCCAAGAAATAAGCAGAGAATTTTTGATAAAAATGAAACATTTTGTTTTGTCATATTCCAGTTGTAACAGTTTTGCTTATGAAATACCAAACTTCCTCCCCCTGCCAAATTTTCTGAACAAAATGTCTTGATATTCTTCAGAACTTTTGTTTGGGGCTTTTCTGAAAATAAGGAGAGGGAAAAGATAAAAATCCTAAAAGAGTTTCTGTAATTAACATGAAATGTTTTTTGTTGCTCCAAGTATGTTGGCCAAAGGTTGTTTTAAATTTTTGTGTTTTGGTAGAATTATTTCTTTGTGTGGCCCTGTGAAGCCCTGGCAGGGAGATTTGCTACTACGTGCAACATTGTGACTCCTGGCTTTATTAAACTGTTGACTCTGAAAGGCTCAAAGCTCTTTTGAGTCAGAGAGCTTTTGTCAAGTATGTAAAAAGGCCACAGAGACGGTGGGTGAGCTTGGGGCTAGTCAGATGGGTCATATTCCTCGTTTGTCTTTCTTAGAGACAGCAATGAATATTGGTTACTCCTGTAACTTGCTGTACGATGACATGGATGACGTTTTCCTTATCGAAGGCAGCACATCTGATGATGTACTTAATGAGTTGAGGTAAGTGTCTGAAATACAGAGGTTCATTGCTGTGCACTGACACTGTCTGTACTTTGTATTATTCTGCCTTTTTTCCTGCAGGCTGCGCTTCATGCAGTTCATTCAGGGACCTTCAATACAG
The DNA here is from genome assembly GCA_027560015.1 of Chloroceryle amazona. NCBI lineage: Eukaryota > Metazoa > Chordata > Aves > Coraciiformes > Cerylidae > Chloroceryle > Chloroceryle amazona. The sequence goes on along the minus strand of JANHFX010029422.1, from coordinate 18,715 downwards.
TCTAGCTGGCTCCCTGGATGATCCAGCAGCTAAACACAATGTAGAAATATCCTCTGAGGAGAAACTCTGGAGCTTCTTGATCCAGGAGGTCCAATCTATATAAATGCATAAGTAAGCAGAGTCAGGCAGGTAATATCAGCTGTCATCTGACAAGTGATCTGGAGCCACAAAGCCTTTTGCTCTAGGCATGAGCCATGCTGTTGCTCTGCTGCTATTGCCATTTATCTACATTGCAGTCCTTTGTCTGGACATGGTCATTTTCTACCATTATCTGAAAATCTACCTTCCTCCCTAGCCCCCTCAGCAGACACAAATTCTTAGGTAGAGGTGGGAAATTAGAAAGTTTTTCAGTTCTTTTCTCTTGAAATAGGTAGTTGGCAGACAATACGCACAGAAAATTGGGATGCTCACTAGGATACTGTCCATAATAGTAAGATGATTCGTTTGACTTTAAATCAGCACAAGTTCAGCACACACTTGTATGAGTTTCAGAAGCACATCAATGATCTGCATAAGCAGCAGCATCTAAACTGTATGTGGTGCTGTAGGCATACAGGGAAAATCAAACTAAACTATGAAAGGGAAGAAGTGATTTTTTTATTTTCATAAAGTTGATTTAATATAACTTGCATATCTTTATAAGGTTTTCATTATTATTCTGGCTTTTTTTTAGGAATGCACGGAAAAAGATGAAACCAGACTCCTTTCTGGACAGTGATGAAATCAACATTCAGTTTGAAAAAGCTTCAAAAAAACAAGGAATTTTACCCGATGAGCAAGCAAATGGGGTGTATGGTCTGGTTATCACTGGCCACAGCTTGGTAAGGAAGGTTTGGAGTCATGTTAGGGCTGAGCTCTCTGGAGATCTTAATGGGCTAGGAACACACTGGAAGTCTGAAAATGTTTTAGAAGGTTATCTCTAGAGGACTGGGTTGTAATTTTTTCCTATAAGTTTCAGTGGTTATCTGAGACATCAAAGGTGATAGACTGATAGACAAGTTTTCAGAACACTGAAACAGGGAATAGTTGGCCCTGCTGTTAGGTGTATCAATAACTAATATAACTATATATAAGTATAGTTAATATATTAATTATACATAAATATAACTAATATAATGTTTGATGCTCTTCCATGTTGTTTTTCAAGCAAACTGTGGTAATACAATCTAGATTAAAGTGTTAAGTGACAGATGCAATACTGCTTGGAAAGCGTGACTTTTAGGGGCTCACTATTGCTCTAAACAGCAGTTAAGAGGTTTAAACATCTGCAGGGGTTTATCCCACATCTATTTGATATTCATTGTTTGCATTAACTACTTAAAAAGAGAGCAGATAACACCAGGCTGGGAGAAACTGCAGGCATGATGGAGTTCAAGAGTAGACTTGGAAACAATGTTAACAAATTGGAGAAATACATGGGAAAAATGGAGAACACCATTCACTAAGAACAAATGCCATGTTCTCCACTTTCACATAATCATCAACACATGTACAAAATCAGAGATATGTATGTAAGAGCATCATCTGTAAGACTGGTGAAGAAAGCCTCGGGCTCCATTTGGCATCAGTAAAGTGTTAGATGAAATAGTTAACCTATTTGAGCCATTTTCTTTGAGAAATGGCTTGAGAGAGCATGAGTGAAACAGTAAGAGTAGTCATACATGATCCAGAAAGCACAGCAGAAAGCTCAGGGAGTTGGGATTTCTGAGCCTGGAGAACACTGATCAGTCTTAGTAATACTCTTCAAATAATAATTAAACAAATTAATGGAATTAAACACATTGCCTGTAGCAGGGTGAACACAGCTAGCTAGTCTCATCAAGTCTGTGGCTTTCTCATGGGTGTGGACAAAACTCTAAGTTATTTTTTATTTCTATGCTCAGGCAAGACCTTATTCTCTACAACAATGTCAAAGGAGGCTGTAGCAAGGTGGGGGTCAGTCTCTTCTCCCAAGTAACAAGCAAGAAGACAAGAGGAAATGGCCTCAAGTTCTGCCAGGGGAAGTTTAGATTGGATATTGGGAAAAACTCCTTCACTGAAAGGGTTGGAACAGGCTGCCCAGGGAATGGTGGAGTCACCATCCCTGGAGGTATTTAAAAGATGCATAAATGTGGCACCAGGGGACATGGTTTATTGGTGACCTGGCAGTTCTGCGTTAATGGTTAGACTTGATCTTGAAGATCTCATCCAACCAGAATGATTCTATGATTCTATAGCTTGAACAATGGTAAATAGTGCTGATACTGTCCCACTCAAATACAGCTTCTGTTCAGTGCCATATCCCTGCATGCAGATGGATAAAATGGCAGCAGTAGGGCTATGCACACTTGTGGTCTTGCTTAAATAAAGTAAGTGAACGGAAGGACCTTAGCATCTGTATTGGCATCATCATAGTAGTTGATTTGTGTGCAGCACCATTAATACACTCTGTGGTAACATTTTGCTAGTGTTGTGCAGCGAGGAGTTTGTGGCAAAGGCCATCTTTTACTGCATTGACTAAAGCTGAACCATGAAAAGGTCTCTCTTGTTGATCAAGCCTGCCTGCCATTGATGGAGGGAAGCGTGGGCGCTGGTGACTCACAGCTCTCTGTTTCAAGAAGAAAGGGTATCTGTCCTAAGGATTGCCTGCCTTGTTCAGGAAGGGCAGTGGGCCTGCTGTAATGGCTCTGAGGAGGTGAGAAACCTGTAGATTCTCTCCATGCATGTCTACTGAGAAGAGACACCAAAGAACAGAGCCAAAAAGCATGATATGAAAGACGTATGAAAGATAGCACTTCTCCCTCCTTCTCATGCAGAGCTGGAGGGTTGACTAGACATCCAATTATTTCTGTGCTTCCCGAACAGAAATAACACAGCTGACTGATTTAAAAGGTCAGCACTCAAAGCAAAGTTTCCTTCTCCCTGGCTTTGTGTTATGCTTTGTCATGCCCACCTGAGATCAGATTTTTCCATGCTTTTTTTTTTAATTAAGTACTCCCAAATTGAAATCTCTTCTATTAATTATACAGGTCTCCCACACCTTACAAAATAATCAAAGAGGGATGAGCAAAGATTCTCTTGCATGGAAATATGTAAGGCTGTCTCTAGCCCATCAGCAACTTTGTTAATTTAGTGCTTGTGTTGTCTGAGAACTTCTGCTGCACGATCAAGTTACATCAGCCAGAGCAGCTGTTGTGCAAATCCAGCTGGGGTACATCCAAGATGCACACACTTGCAGGTGTATCTTGTGTGGTGTGATGTTGTGTGGATGCTCCCCACGACTGAATAGACATATTCACTTGGGGTACCTTCCTTCTGCTGAATGGAAGAACTAGCTCAGCTCTCATTCCCTCCTGCTTCATCCTCTTGGTCAGGCCACAATTTGCTTCTAGTCTTACCTGAACATCCCATTTATTTGCTCCTTCTTCTCAGGCTTACGCGCTGGAAGGGAATCTGGAGCTGGACCTGGTGAGAACGGCCTGCATGTGCAAAGTGGTGATCTGCTGCCGCGTGACTCCACTGCAGAAGGCCCAGGTGGTGGAACTGGTGAAGAAGTACAAGAAGGCTGTGACCCTGGCAATCGGAGATGGTGCCAATGATGTCAGCATGATCAAAAGTGAGCGATGGCTGACAGCTGGCTTGCTCTATCAAACTGACTGATTGATGAATTTGCTATATGAGGTGGTGTAGCAGTGGGAACACATATCTCAGTGCCTTCTGTACCACCTTCTTTGTGTCATGAAGTGGCTGTGTACCAAGTTTTGGCAGTCACTGCGTCTACTCACATCTCCTGTCTTATACGCACGGGGAGACAGGAGGCCCCTTTGCTGTACCCCCACCACCAGCATCACAGGAAGCTCTGTCTGCAGCTATTGCCTAATTCTTAGCTTCAACCTTAGAGCAGACAAAAGCCTACTGGGGCTGTGACATGTCCACCCGTGTGTCTGCATGGTTACCGTCACAAGGGCAATACAAAGAACAAGAAGGATTGGTTTAGAGATTTTCTGTCTGCAAAGCAGAAAGAAAGTCTTCATGCCTGCAAATAGTCTGTATAACATTACATTTTTTTTTTAACATTTCCATGTGGCAGAGACATTTGTCAGTTGTCTCCCTTGAGTTATAAATTACTGGCTTCTAGGTCTCTTTGTCCTTGAGCATCATTTGATGCTGCATTACCTCAGTGAATTTATGAGAAAAAAGTTCCCCCCAACTAGTATAATTAAATTAAGATTATTCAGAAGGGCCTACTGCTAATCTTCCTTGTGTTAATTTGCAAGAATTGATTAACTGGAGCCTTTTAATTAAGAAAGAAAAGGCTAAGTAGGGAGCTTCAAGGGAGATAAGTCAGGCAGTCAGTAAAGAAAGGATAAGAAAAGCTGAAGTGTACATGATAATTAGAAACTAACCCACTTTCCCCATGAGAGGATTGGGACTTTAGGATTTTATCAATCCACTGTTCTGTGGAAACCTCTGAATCTAACAAACCTCCAGCCATCAAGATTGTTCTCATTAGCAAAAGCTGTATAATTAGCTGTCACATTAAACTTATGTCCATGTTTAATAAACCCAAGTTACTATTAAAAAAGAAGTGACTCTTCTATCTAATTATTTGATTGAACTAATAAAGTCCAGGAAATGTAAAAAGGCTACAGACTGCCTTGTAGCACTGTGTCTGACAAATATTTAAGGGGTTTGAAGATTTTGCTTGTCTGGACTGATGTTTTAAGGCTTCTGTAAGGACATGAAATGCATGTAAATGTAAGTCACATGTCAATATAAATTAAAATTGTTTTTTCAAAACAGCAGCTGTTATGAACAACAACATTTATGCTGTTGGAATACATTCAGAAAGAAAACATGAATTGTCACTGACAGTGTATTTTCATTCAACAAATAAAGGCCTAGTTATTGGAAATGTATCAACACAGCCAAAATCATAATGTTGCTGAAAGAATTAGTGACCCAAAATACTGTTACTTTTTAAAAAATAACTTTATATATGACTTTTTGTGACAGCTGGGAGGGAATTAACACAGTGTCTGAGTGCAGGGAACTCATTAAAAAATGGTGTAATGAAAACTCCCATTGTAATGACACAATCTGTAACTTTCTTGTTGCAGCTGCTCACATCGGGGTTGGTATCAGTGGCCAGGAGGGTATGCAGGCAGTCTTGTCCAGTGACTTCTCCTTTGCACAGTTCCGTTACCTGCAGCGCCTGCTTTTGGTCCATGGCCGGTGGTCCTACATCCGCATGTGCAAGTTTCTCAAATACTTCTTCTATAAGAATTTTGCATTCACACTAGTGCATTTCTGGTATGGTTTCTTCTCTGGCTTCTCAGCACAGGTAGGTCCAGCTTCTGTTTTCTTGTGGACATGTCTGGCATTTTCAAGCAAAGTATCTAGAAATATTTTAAAAGGAAATAAAACTAAGCAATCCCCACCCACCTCACTGATGAGTGACACAGGTCTGTCTTCTTCAGCTGTATGAGTATAAAGCTGGTATTCTGCCTTCATTGTGCTGCTGGTACAGAATATATGCCTGAAGACATTTAGGTGCATTATGAAGCACACAGGTACCTTTTGAAAGTGTTCAAATTGACTACAGCCATCAAACAAGGAAGCGGAGTATACAAAGGCCTGCCCATAGAATCATATAATCATAGAATGGTTTGGATTGGAAGAGACCTTTAAAGGTCACCTAGTCCAACCCCCCTGCAGTGAGCAGGGGCATCTGCAACTAGAGCCTGTTGCTCAGAGCCCTGTCTAAACTGACCTTGAATGTTTCCAGGGATGGGGCTTCTACCATCCCTCTGGGCAACCTGGGCCAGTGTTTCATCACCCTCATGGTAAAAATTTTTTTCCTTATGTCTCATCTAAGTCTACCCTCTTGTATTTTAAAACCAACACCCCTTGTCCTGACACAGCAGGCCCTGCTAAAAAGATTGTCCCTATCTTTCTTATAGGCCCCTTTAAGTACTGAAATGCCGCAATATGGTCTCTCTAGAGCCTTCTCTTCTCCAGGCTCAACAACCCCAATACTTCTAGCCTTTCTTCATAGAAGGGCTGCTCCAGTGCTTTGCTTCCGATATGTTAATAATGCAAGCAGAGGTCTTACACAAATCTGTGCCAAACTGTCCACAAAAATGATCAAACATTTTAACTCCAGGTGTGCTTCAGCAGCTTGCAAAGGAGCAAATCCCCTGCAGTGGAAAAATCTACTGTTAGTCTAAACCAAACCAATCTCTACACAACTGAGTGCCAGGGAAGCACAGATAAATACTGTGCAAGCACTAGTGCTGGGCCTGAGGGTGCAGGGGTGCAGGGGCTCTGCCTACTGGCTGCCCACCTTAGAGATCTGCTTCCACCTGGCATCTCCAACCAAGACAATTCAGCATTTAATTGTGTATACTTTCTGAAAAAGATGGTGTTTTTTTCTAACTTCAGGCTTTGTTTTAATTTTTTTCTCAGACTGTCTATGATGAGTGGTTCATTACACTTTACAATTTGGTATATACCTCCCTCCCGGTGCTAGGAATGAGCCTCTTCGATCAGGTATTGTTTCTATCACCACTTGCATTTTTTTATGGGGGTTTTATCTTCAGGTGCTTCAAGCTGGTTTCACGAAGCAAAATCAGCTGACTTTTTGGCTAGCTCTTGTGGTAGCCCCTGAAATAGTTTCCCAGCAGTGAGACCTGAGAGCACATGAAAAGGATGCACCAGGGAGGAGATGCTGTATTATCCTGGTTTGGCCTGTGGGTTTCAGTGTGTGATGAGACTTTCAGGTTAGGCTGTTGACTGCAGTAAAAGCTGCTGTTGCAACACTCCCCTGAAGTAGCCACATGTTACTGGCTGTGTTCCTGAAGCCTGACAAGTAACTTTTTAATGACCACACACAACAACGAATGCACTAGGTCTCTGAAGCCAGGTTTTCTAGGTTCAGCCTTTCTAGTGGAAGCGTTTCTCCATTAATTTCACATTTCTACCTCATTACTACTGTTCAGCAAGACATAGGAGCAATAAAGCTGTTCTTACATGTCTGTTACAAGTTAAATAAGTAAGAACTTGCTATTCTGCTGTTCACAGTGTTCAACTCTAGACACTTACAGGTTCAAAGTCAGACAGACTTGACTGTGTGAGGACGCAGGAGAGGTACTTTCTATCCCTTAGCTTTCAGGCAACTCTCTGGAGCTCAGACCAACCATGCAGTCTGCTAAAGATGAAGTGTACCTTCTGTATTTTTGCAGAACTTGTCAGATTTCTCAGCACAAGAAAGGGGAAATTTAACATGGTAAATATGTTTAGGTGACCTTGGGATGTGGTGTGTTATTCAGCACAACTGTGTGAATCTTGTGCTAAGCTTTTTCTCATGGAAATGCACGTCACAGGGACATGGCAACCCTAAGTGGTCTTGTGCAGTCAGCTGGGTAGTTGTCAGCAAATCTGACCATCTCCTCTTCTACTTTCAGGATGTGGATGATCATTGGAGCATTCTATTTCCTCAACTCTATGTGCCTGGCCAGGAAAACCTCTATTTTAACAAAATGGTGTTTGTCATGTGCATGTTGCAAGGGATCTACAGTTCCCTCATTCTGTTCTTCATCCCCTATGGGGCCATGTACAATACAATGAGAAGTGATGGGAAGGCCATTGCTGACTACCAGTCCTTTGCACTGATGGCCCAGACCTGCTTACTGATTGTAGTGTCTGTCCAGGTAAGTAATCCCAGGTAATAAATTTAACAATTAGTTGTTGTTTTATGAAGGCAGCTTCTGAAGGACCACTTGGGATCTTGATAGCATTGTATTTGTTGCTTGCACCTTGCATTCTCACAAAAGAAAATATCTTGTCACCAGATGACTCTCTCAGTTCAACAGACAAGCAGATTTGTATGTTATGAAAGAGTGAAAGCAGAGTCTTTGCCTTGGGAAGTCTGCAGTCATAGCAGTCAAGACAGGTAAGGCTAGGAATAAAGAAAGACTCATTCCAGTTTTATGAAAAGTTTTGAAGCACAAGATGGTCTGTCTGCTATCAGGTAATTATTTATACAGTCTCCATTATGGGGCTGTTTCTGCAGCCTGGATTCATGCATGATGCAGATTCTAGGCCTGCACTTCCTGGAAGAAATAGCTGAGACTATGGTGGTAAAAAATTCAGGTGGTACTAAAAGCATGAGAGAAATTGCTTAAAATAAAACCAGTCAATCACACCTCCTTAGATAATTGCTTCTGCTGTTTGTGGTCTTGTAGTTTCCTTCTCCTAACTTTCAATGCTAGATGACAGCTTAGGGTAGGGGACATCAGCATGGCTTATTGAACTTGGTAACCTGTCTCCAGTACTGGCCACTGGTGAATGTTTGAGAAGAGGGCAACAACAGGGCAAATGTAGTTACACTTACCCTGAATGGTCTCTCAACATCCTGTGATGTGCAGCTTGAGACCTGAATGACTAACAGTCTCAGGGGCAGGTGTACAAAGCAGAGACCAAGCTGTGTCCAGCACAGATCTGCTAAATAATTAAGGCACTGACAATAGTTTTATTGCTCCATTCTTTCAGATTGGCTTGGATACCTCTTACTGGACAGTTGTGAACCAGTTCTTCATCTGGGGCAGCCTTTCCGTCTACTTTGCCATCACCTTCACCATGTATAGTGATGGCATGTACCTGATCTTCACAGCCTCCTTTCCCTTCATTGGTAAGCCCTGGGACAAATCTGGATTGTACTCCAAGTGGACTTACTGTGGGTCTTAAGTCTGCTGAGTATTTCTAGTAGATGTTGTTGCCTCCCTAGGTGCAATACAGAACATATTCTACAAGAGTATACCTTTTCTACAAGAAATGTCAGGGTATTTTTGAGGGCTGCTGTGAATGCTTATTTTGAATCCCATTCATCCAGGTGAACTTGTGCCACATTCACTTCCTTGTGCGTTCATATGCAGCCACAGGAATGGTCCTTCAAATAAACCGACTGAGCTGGCTGGAATGCTTTCTGCTACTCTTCTATATTCTGTTTCCAAACAGATGATCACATCCACCTTAAGATGGCTTTTAGCATCAGAAAATGCTGAGAAAAGAAAAAGTGTCTGTTCGGTTTCCAAAGACAGGTGGTATTAATTTGCCAGTGGTCTCTTTATCTGCTGCCATGTTGGTACGACACAGGTCAGATTAGCTGTAGTGCTATGGGCCACTTAATAAGATTTCAGTCTGAAACCATTTTTAAGGAAAGTGTTTCCAGTCTGGACTCAGAAAACTTATTTATTTTAATTTCGGTGGAGTTGGATTACAGCAGAATTTGGCTAACTGAAAACATTCAGCAACTTTACTGCCAACAACAGCATCATTAAGCCCTGTAATGAGGGTTTTGCAAACTGTTTGTTATATCTTACATTCCTTCAGTTGTGGAGAAGCCAGAAGTGAGAACTTTGGCTTCAAAGAAGGTGACAGTGTCATGCCAGCATATGTCATGCCAGCACATGCCACCCATTAGGCCATGCTGTCAATGCAAACATGCAGAGCAATGTACATTCCTCATGGAAATGATCACGATCCTATCGTCTTCTAGGCAGTCAGTGTCAGTGCTCCATATGCTTCAGGAATGGTCTGAAAAGTGAGAAAATGGTATGCCTCCTATGGTAATAGAGTTCTGGAAAAAGGTGAGGGGGCTGGATTGATGCAGAAGAAGGTCTACTGAATGTTGATAACAATCTTTTGCAGTGATTTGATTTTTTGTAAAGAGGTGAGGCATTCACTCTGACATCCTTGTCTCCATGAGCTGTTGCTGCAGTTATGTCTGGATGTTGCGTTTTTCTTTGCTCATCTCAGACAGTGATATTGGTGTTGCTGTCCTCTCCACAGCAAGTTGATTTCACTGATTCACACTGGTGTGTCCTTTATGTTTTGGTCTGTTCACCCAGTGTTTTGGAATCACAGAGAATGGAAGGTTCAGGTGAATGATGGTGAGAAGTGCAGCTGTTACAGTTTTGATCATTTTTGTTTTTCAGGTACAGCTCGAAACACCCTCAGCCAACCAAACGTGTGGCTAGCAATCTTCCTCAGCATTACCCTCTGTGTGTTGCCTGTAGTTGGCTTTCGATTCCTGAAGGCTCAGTTAAAGCCAACTCCCAGCGATAAAGTAAGGAGATACCTTGTGAAACCAGAAATCCTGCTTGCTGCCACCTAAGCTTATTGTGGAGACATGTTGCACAGGCTTGGCATTGCTCAGGCTGTATGTCCCTATAGGTGAAAGTGCTACCATCCCTCTGTCCCCAAGTCCCTTGAGAAGGAGGACAGAATTTGGGTTTTGGCACTGTTCAAACCATCTGCAGCTAGGACCAAGGCTGAGATTAGATTGCACTGGAGCGAGGACGCTGAGCTATTTTTAGGCATATGGTTTAAGTGCTGCAGCTCAGTGCAAATGAGTGGCGTGTTTCTACAGCCAGCTGCCGTACAGTTTTTAGCCTGGCAGACCACAGCCCTTTGCTCTCCACCCAGGAGTGTTTGCTGGGATTTTTTAATTTTTTTTAACTTCAGAATTTATTCCGTTTGTAGACAATGGTTATAGATATTGTCTGAAACCAGCTGCCCTCCCACCCCCTAGGAATATGAAGATGAGGTCCTTAGGGCAAGAGGAGTCTAGGAGATACGGAGTTGGGAGGGAGTGCACAGCTCTCTACAGCCAATGGACCCTTCCAGCACATCAGCGTACACACAACTTCCCGGGCTGGCTTTCAAACAGGAGCATCTGCTAAATGCTGCTGCCACCTGGTGCTTCCTTCCTCTTCCTGCACTGAGCTGCGAGAGACGAGTGTCTCTGAGCACAGCCCCAAGGGCATCCTCCTCCGTGCTGGTCATACCTGGGTTGTCTGTGAAGCTCCCCTGGTACTCCAAAACTGTTCGAGAATGAGTTAAGGGGCATTCCTAGCCCTTGTAGACGGGGTGGGTGGGTGCTAGAGAGGAATGCTAGTAAGTAAAATCCTCAGGACACAGTTGGAGGCAGTTCAGGTCTGTAAAAATGAACTGCGTTTACCCTTCAGTTCAGCAGAAGTCCAACACAGCTATAGCCCAGAATCCCTGCTTCAGTGCTTGCACTGAGCATCTCTCCCTAGTGAAACATCACTTCACTTTTCTACCTCTTCTGGGAAGTGAGTAGTTTGCATTTCCTGCTGTATGGAGATCCCCAGCTGGCAGTAAGAGAGAAACTTAAATACAGAACTGATGCTTAGAGAGGCCAAGTAGGAATGACAGCAGTCCAATGGCTGGGGTTTCTGCCAAGGTACTGTAACTCAGTACTGTCTCCCTCCCTTTGATAGGACTTTGGAAGGATTTTGATCAAGAGTTGGTTTACACAACACCAGGCCTACTGATGACAGATGGGGTACACCTCTCCCAAAATGGGAAAAGGATCTTTGCACAGGAGTTAACAGGGCTCATTGAGATTTGTCTGCCATCAGAAAGGCCTACTGCTCTTATCACAACCACACCCACAAGAAAAAATAAGAAGGGTTATAATTGTAGGTGACTCCCTTCTGAGAGGAACAGAGGGTCCAATATGCCGGGCAGAGCCTTCTCACACAGAAGTCTGCTGTCTGCCTGGAACCCAGGTAAAGGATGTCACTGGGAAACTTCCTAGCTTGGTACGATCCTCAGATTATTATCCATCACTGGTCTTCCATCTAGGTGGTAAGCACACTGAGCCTAGTAATATAAAAACGCTCAAAAGAGACTTCAGAGCCTTGGGACAACTGGTGAGGAATTCTGGGGCATAAATTATCTTTTCCTTTCTACTTCCAGTGGCAGACAGCAACATTGGAGTGAACAGGCAGATACAGGCTATTAATACCTGGCTCCGTAGCTGGTGTCACCATAACAATTTTGGCTTTTTTTTGACAATGGGATGACCTATACAGCACCAGCTTTGCTGACACCTAATGGGAAACACTTTTCACAAAAGGGGAAGAGAGTCTATTCACAAGAGATTGCAGGGCTGATTGACAGGACTTTAAACTTGATTTGAAGGAGGAGGGGGATGTATCCAGACCAGCTAGAGATGGCCATGGGCTGGGTATACCAGCACTTATGGGGCAGTGTGCTGACATTTTTGAGAACCAGAAGGTCTTCCACCCCCAGGAGTGAAAACTGTACGCTCAACCCCCTCTCTGAAGTGCTTATACACCAATGCACATAGCATGACGAATAAGCAGAAGGAATTGGAGATCTATGTTCAGTTGCAGGGCCATGATCTCATTGCAATTACTGAGACATGATGGGATAGCTCTCATGACTGGAATGTTGTCATGGACAGTTAGGTACTTTTTAGGAAAGATAGACAAGCAAGATGAGGTGGTGCAGTTACTCTTTATGTGCATGAGCAACTGGAATGCATTGAGCTCTTCCCAGGTGTGGGTGAAAAACTTGTTGAAAGCTTAAAGGTGAGAATTAAGGGGCACACAAATATAGGTGAAACTGTTGTGGGTGTCTACTACAGATCACCAGACCAGAAAGAGGACGTTGACGAGACCTTCTACAGGCAGCTGGAAGTAGCCTCAAGATCACAGGCCCTGGTGATCATGGGTTACTTCAATCAGTCTGATATTTGTTGGAAAGGCTACACAGCGAAGCATACTTAGTCCAGTATTCTCTTGCAATGCATCAATGATAACTTCCTGATGCAGGTGTTGGAAGTGCCAACAAGGAAGGGAATGCTGCTGGGCTTTGTATTAATGAACAAAGAAGGTCTGGTCAGGTATGTGAAGGTTGGGGGCAGCCTTGGCAGTAGTGATCATGTTCACAGCAGAGTTTAGTATCATACAAGGAAGAAGCAAGGCAGTAAGTAAGATTGCAACCCCGGACTTCAGGAGGGCTAACTTTGTTGTCTTCAAAGGCCTACTTGGAGGAATCCCTTGGGCTAAGACTCTAGAAGGTAAGTGGGCCCAAGAAAGCTGGGTGATTTTCAAACATTACTTCCTCCAAGCTCAAGACAGGTACATTCCTTTGACTGAAAAGTCAAGTAGAGGAGGAAGGAGACCATCATGGAACTGCTGTAAAAAAACTCAAGTGGAAGAATGAAGTTCACAGCATGTGGAAAAAGGGACTGGTCTCTTGGGAGAATTATAGGAATGGTGTTAGGGTTTGTAAGGATGCAACAAGGAAGGCCAAGTCCTTCTTGGAATTAACTCTGTCAAAGGAAGTAAAGGAGAACAAGAAGGGCTTCTTCAAATGCATCAATGGTAAAAGGAAGACTAGGGAAAATGTGAGCCCACTGCTGAATACACAGGACCCTGGTGGCAGAGGATGAAGAGAAGGTGGAGTTACTGAATGCCTTCTTAGCTTCAGTCTTCACTGGTATGACCAGCCCTCAGGAATCCCTGGCCCTGGAAGTAAGAGTAAAATCCTGGAAGGAGGAAGGCTCTCCATTGGTCAGTGAGCATTGGGTTAGAAATCAGTTGGGTAAATTGAACACACACAAATCTACGGGCCCTGATGGGCTGCACCCATGAGTGCTGAGGGAGCTGGCTGTTCATAGAATCATAAAATCATTAGGGTTGGAAAGGACCTCTAGGATCACCAAGTCTAATCTTCATGCTAACATCTATCTGTCCATTAGACCATAGCCTCAAGTGCTACGTCTACTTGTTTTTTCAACACCACCAGGGATGGTGACTCCACTACCTCCCTGGGCAGCCTCTTCCAGTGCCTCACCACTCTCTCAGTGAAGAATTTCTCCCTAATATCCAATTTAAACCTCCCCTGATGCAACTTTGAGGCCATTTCCTCTCCTTTTATCATTAGTAATTTTGGAGAAGGGACCAACACCAGCCTCACTACAACCTCCTTTTAGGCAGTTGTAGAGAGCGATAAGTTCTCTTCTCAGCCTCCTCTTCTCTAGACTAAACAACACCGGTTCCCTCAGCCACCACTCTCCACATAAGGCCATGCTTTCCAGACCCCTCACCAGCTTCACTGCCCTTCTCTGGACCCATTCCGGCACCTCAGTGTCCTTGTTGTACTGTGGTGCCCAGAACTGGACACAGTACTCAAGCTGAGGCCTCACCAGTGCTGAGTACAGGGGGACAATCACCTCCCTACTCCTGCTGCTCACACCATTTCTAATACAAGC